>MCJB01001780.1:112457-128096 GCA_002018475.1 Nicotiana obtusifolia
CCCCCCCCCACCGTCACCGCAACTCATCACCTCCATCACCACCACCACTATCCAATGGAAGAATATCAACACCAAAAACCAACTTACCAACCCACCATACATTACAACATCTACCAGTACTCCCTCAACACCCCGACCTACTACCCTATGACTCAATTCCCATTGACAACATACACCTACCCACGCCCTTACATGCTAGAACAACCTCCTGCAGTCCTACTCGAACTTCCACAGCAACCAACTACACCCATGAACATACAGGAGGAGTTGGACACAATAACACAACTCCTAGAAGAGACGACCCGACTCAACGTCCAGAGCTCCAACATCTTACAACTACTCCAAGTCCAGAAAATCACAATACTCGAACTGTCCAACCAATTGGCCAATCTCCAACACGACCTTACACTTACAACTCCATTCCCACAGACCCTCTCACAACAACTAGCCAACTTCTTGAAATTATCAGTTCAAACTCCACCACCATACGACGACACACTACTACCAGATGACTTAGACGACCCCCTGATTAAACCATGGCCATTATCCCTTATACACCACCAACGGACACCTCACTCCAAAACCTCGCCAACAAACACCCATGAGACAATAACGGAATCAAACCAGCTGAGGGCATCTGACCGGCACTCTCTTAGAAAATCAAGAAAAGAAAATCTTTATGGAAGGAATCTAGAAAGTCAACGAAGTCTCACTGAATATACGAGATCTCCCGGTCACTATTCCATAGCAATATGTAGTTATATTCCTAACCAATATTTAGAAGTTGCAACAAGCGGAGGAGGAATACCTATTACTCCAGCTAAATAGTCAACAGAACACGAGCAGGGAGGAAAACCTTTCCCCCATTACCATACATCTTACGATGTCCCAAGCTCCGGAAAGGAGTTCCACAATACCTACTAACAATAAAATAATGTTTCTCTTATGGAATTGCATGGGAGCTGGAAAACCCCCCTATAAGCGTAACATCAAGGTCATACTCCAATGGCACAACCCTACTGTCATGGTGCTCAGAGAAGCAAGATTACTTTAACATGAACCTCTCATGGACGAACTTGGCTTCACTGATCTTCTACAGGTAAGGGCACAAGGGTTTTCCGGCGGCATAGTAGTCATGTGGAAAGGTGATGAGGTAGACGTTGACCCACTTATTGTTATAGATCAAGAAATCCATGCAACCATCAAGGTAACTCCGTCCTCTCCTATGTGGCTTTTTTCTATTGTCTATGCGAGTCCATCATCAACAAATAGACTTAGTTTATGAGATACTCTTAAACACTTTCATGACCTGTTAATGGGCCTTGGTTACTTTGTGGTGGTTTTAATGAAGTAACAAATGGCTTTGAAAGGTTTGGAGGCAACACAGTCAATAATACCAGAATAAATGCTTTTCTGGAATGCCTACATCATATGGGTATGCATGACTTAGGTTTCACTGGCTCACTCCTCACATGGACTAATAAACGTGAGTTACTAGACACACTTATTCTGGAAAGACTCAATAGATTTTAGCTAATTCCGATTGGCTGCAAATTTTCCAAGATTTATCAGTTTTACATCTACCACGAACACACTCTGACCATTGCCCACTTTTACTGAATCTGGCACGTGCAACCCCACCCACCAATACGAGCTTCAAATTTGAGACCATGTGGCTCATATATCCTGATTTCCAACGTTTAGTACATAATATTTGGTCCAATAACATTGATTATCTACCTACCCTAGCCCATTTTACTGAAATTATCAAAAGTTGGAATCATTCTTATTTTGGCAATATTTTTCATCAAATGAACATTCTCCAAGCTAGAATTGATGGAATTCAAAAAATGACCATGTACTCTAAACCAACTATCATTTAAACTTAGAACATTAGCTCATTCAACAATTTAATATCCTCCTAAAATATGAAAAATACTTTTGGAAACTTAATCTCGCATCCAAAACCTTCACGAAGGTGATGCCAATACAAAAAATTTTCATCTTACTGTAGTCCACCGTCGTAGGAAAAATCGTATCCTCGGACTCCACGACACGGTTGGTAATTGGATCCTCGATCCACTCCAAATTAAAACACTCATCACAGCCCACTTTCAAAAGATATACACCACTATAATTTTTCTTTCTCTAAAACAAACTGTGGTTCTTGCGCCACAGGCCCTTTCCCCAAAAGCTTCTTTACACATCAGCTGCCCTTTAGCTGAAGCTGAAATTCTACAAGTGTTTGCTCATTTAAACCACTTAAGGCGCCAGGCCCAGACTGTTTTCACCCGATTTTCTTCCAAAAATACTAACATGACACCAAAAGAGCAATCACAAGCCTTTGCACAGAAATGTTCCATACCTCCCTTATACCTCCTGAAATTAACAAAACTTATGTTTCCTTAATTTCGAAGGTTAAAAACCTGAAACGCATTACCCAATATCGCCCCATCAGCCTCTGCAATACCATCTCCAAAACAATTACTAAAATTATTGTCAACCGCATCGGCCCCTATCTGTCCACTTTAATTAGCCCATATCTAAGTAGTTTCATTCCCGAGTGACGCGCCATTGACAATGCCATCATTGTCCAAGAAGTAGTGCACTCCTTCAACAACCGAAAAGGCACTAGGGGTCATATGATAGTAAAACGACCTCGAAAAAGCCTTTGATCGCCTTGGATGGTCCTTCATCTACTACTTACTCACTAGCCTTAATTTTTCACCCTCCTTAATCAAACTCATTATGCAATGTATTTCTACATCTTCCATTTCCATTCTTGTTAACGGAAAACCAACACCTTTTTTCTCCCCACCAAGAGGTATCCGACAGGGTAACCCCTTATCCCCCTATATATTCATTATATATATAGTAACTCTTACTCGCATTATCTTACATGCCACCAAAACCAACTGGGACCCCATTAAAGTCTCCCGAAATGGCCCTCCTATTTCTCATCTCATGTTTGCCGATGATTTAATTCTTTTCGCAAAAGCAAATGCCCACTGCCTCCATTATCCACTCCATCTCCAACAGTTTGGTATTCTCGCTGGCCAACAAATTAACTATGCTACTAAAATTATCTTCTCACCCAATACCTCACACAATACTCGCCAACATATCTCAGATATCCTTGGCATGCGCACAACCTCCACTGTAGGTAAATATCTAGGTCTAACCATTACCCCCCATCAACCAAAGAGTTCAGATTACCAACACCTCCTTAATCGGATGTGCAATCGTCTCAACCTCGCGATTCGCACCACACTTATTCAATCTGTTTTAGCTTCAATTCCAACCTATGCTGTGCAAAATATTCTTGTACCCCAAAAAATTATCAACCATATTGATCTCCTTTGGGGTACTACTGGAAAGAAATGCCTACATTTAGTCAACTTGCATTAAGTTACACTGCCAAAACGACAAGGCGGCCTGGGTATTCAAAAAACTATTGGCAAAAATATGGCACTCCTTGCAGGACTAGCGTGGCGTTTTCACCAAAATCCACATACCCTCTGGGCTCATATCCTTCGAGCCAAATATCATCACTCACTAGCACACCATAACACTCTTATAGACGCTTCCTTCATATGGAAATCCCTAGTTAAAGGCTACAATCTCTCCGCATGAGTTGTTAGATGGCAGATAGGTAATGGATCACTGACTGCGAAATTATTATCCCTAATGGTTAACACACTTCTTGTTCTCTCCGAGCCAAATAATGTATGAAATGACATCTGACTGCGAAATTATTGTTCTCTCCTAGTCTTATTCAAGGTCCACTAACTTCTTCAGAATCATCCCTAATGGTTAACACACTTCTTGCCCGAGGCTAGTGGGATATCTCCCTAATCTCATTCCAATTGCCCTCCTCTATTCTACACCTAATCCATAATACATACTTTCCCCAATCCCGTCACGCAACGATACCATATCTTGTGTTTTTTCCCACAAAGACTTCTCCACTACATCGGTATATATCCTTTATCTCCTCATGTTCTTCCCTAACCAACCGGTCACACCAGACTTACACTGGATCTGGAAGTTAAACATTTCCCCAAAACTCAAAACTTTCCTTTGGCTTCTACTACAACTCCTCCCTGCAACATCCTATCTAGCAAACATTAAAATTCTTCCTACACCAAACTGTCATTCCTGTCCACAGCTCCCAGAAACACTACCACACCTATTCTTCCATTGCCTGAATGTGCACCACATTTGGTCATTCTTCAACATCCCCACACCAAATATCAATTTTCCAGCCTGGCTCAAGCTTCATTGCGCCACCCCACAGGAATCTTTTACCTACCAAGGTATCAATGCTCCTGCCTTGCTCCTGGTTCTTTTATCCTTTGGCATATTTGAAAAACCAGAAATGAAAACCTTTTCAACAACCTACACAACTCGCTGCAACCCAAACCATCCTACACGTTATCGAATTTTACTTCTTATCTCCCATCCCACCATTACCTCCTCCTACCAATGTCCAACACATCAAATGGTACCCCCCTGAACCTCTCTTCTTCAAACTTAACACCGAAGGTTCCTTTAATCCTCAAGCGCGACGAGCTTCTGCTGGAGGAATTATCCATAACCGCCATGGACAATGGATTAGAGGATTCACTATGTCCATTATCTGCTCTACTGCTTTAGAAGCTGAACTACACGCCCTACTCTTAGGTGTCCATAATGCTAAAGACTTAATTCTTCTTCCCTTACAGATTGAAACAGACTCTCAGGTACTAATCTCCATAATCCATAATGGGAATGACGCATACTCATATCTTATTTTTGATTGCAGGATATTACTTTGCTAACTGCAGACAGCCACACTTGATCACATCTACCGGGAGGCAAATGCTACAGCAGACGCACTGGCTAAACATGGCATGACCTTAAGTCTTTCTAAAGGCCAATTGCGGTGGAGTCAAATCCCACCCTTTATTTTAACTACTTTCAATAAGGAATATTCAGACACTACTGTACCACGTATGGTTCCACTTTGTAATATTGTTACTGTTTAAATTTTAATATATCAGTATCTTTATTAGCAAAAACAAAAAAAAACTAAAGAGGCATTATTTTGGCTTTTTCACTGATGCACATTTTCCTTCCTCTTGTTTTCATTTTCCTAGGACAAGGTGAAACTAATTTGACCTTTAAACTTCATATGTTTTATCAATTCCACTTTACACATCAAAAGCAAAAGTAAAACCAAAATAAAGAGTTATTAAACTCATCTCCTTTGTATATAAATATGTTAAGCTTCTGAGAAGTATGTTATAGTAGCCTTTTACAATAGCAAAAGCAAAATAAGAGTTACTAAAATCAACTCTTTTACATCAGCCTTTTAGCGACTAAAAATAATCTGCTAGGCATATCAACCTTCTAGCATCCCAACTATTTTACACCTTCTCCAGTCATTCTACTTTCTTGAGTTATGTGTATATGATCCTGGTAAGTTGGTCTTCTTCTTACCTATAATTAAGAAAATATTACAGTCACAGTATTAATAATATTATCAAATAGAGTGATATGTGTAATAAACTCATATCTGGCTCTTTATAGGAGCAAAATATACAGTAGAAAATGAGGATTCTTGTCGCAGTATCTCATCATCATGAGAATCTGGATACACATAATTTAACTTGCAAGTTCTTTTATTATGGCCCGGATTGTGGCATAAGCTACAATCCAATATTTTTTGCTTCCTTTTCATTTTTTTTTACTTGCTCCAACTTTATCAGACTATTTTTTATTTTCTTCCTTTGGTACTTTGTCTTTCCTATCGTGGAGGCAAAGGAGGTATGTTACTCGACACAGGCCACATCTCTTGACCATTTATAGGTAGAATAGAAAATGCATTGAACCTTCTATAAGTTTCTACCTTATAACAATCATCCACATATGAATTAATGTCATCATGTTTAGCCCAAACAGCGACAATGGCATGTTTGCAAGGAATTCCTGTTAGATCCCATTTCCTACAACTGTATTTTCTATTTAACAAATCCACTGCCTAATTGCTCATTATGCTTTCTCCTGTTATCTCATAATTCCACTCATTTGACTTCCTATTAATGATCATGCTATTTAAATATTCACACATATTATTGAGTAATATATCACATTTCACAGTTTCAGGGAAGTGAGATTTAGACCATTCAGCAGAGTGATATTTTATTAAGCCAATCAGCAGCTTCTGAATCTAGATCACAAATGTCAACCATGCAATCATCAAACCACTTTATTGTTGTAGCCTTTGCAGCCTTCCAAAGGTCATTCTTGAGTGAGATACCACTGAATCCGGCCCTCTTGAAGTTGTTATGGAGGTGTCTCACACAAAATCGATGACAAACATATGGCAATACCTCATTAAACACTTCAATCAAACCTTTTTGCTTATTTGACATGAAGGTCCAAGTGCCAGCATCAATAATGTCTAAGTCAAGCTTCAAATAATTTAAAACTTATTCCCACGATTCCTTTCTTTCCTTCTCTACAACTGCATATGCTATCGGAAAGATATTATTATTCGGATTAAGCCCAACAACAGTTAACAATTGAGTCCCATACATTGAACCCTTAAACCAACAACCATCTACCCCAATTGTTCTTGTACAACCCCTCTTAAACCCCTCTTTACAACCACTAAAACAAATGTAGAATCTCTTAAGCTTGTCGGGCACCTCATTTTCAACTAACTTCATATAGACAGAGGTATTTAGATTTGTCCTCCTAATTTCATTGCAATAGTTCCATAATACTTTGTATTGACAATTAAGATCTCCATCAATCAGTGCAAGTGCTTTTTTCTTAGCCCTTCTACATTGTGATAATGCCACTTGAACTCTCAGCTCCAAACTAACGTGAACTCTGAATGCACCGATTGCCTAAGACCTATTAGAGCTTATGGCCTTAAGGTATCTTCGTGCAATATAAGTGTAATGACCTGGCCGGTCGTTTTGAGAGTTGTAGCCCCGTTACCCCATTTACTACTAATTTTATACTTTATAGGTGTTATGTAACTTGTCGGGATAGTCGGTTCGGGTCCGAAAGGATTTCGGAATGAAATGAGACACTTAGTCTCAAGGTTGAAGTTTAAGTTGAAATGATTGACCGAATGTTGACCTATGTGTAAACGACCCCGGAATACATTTTTGATGGTTCCGTTAGCTCAATTGGGTGATTTTGGACTTAGGAGCGTGCCCGAATTGTGATTTAGAGGTCCGTAGTGGAATTAGGCTTGAAATGGTGAAAATTGAATTTTTACAAAGCTTGACCGGGAGTGAACTTTTTGATATCGGGGTCGGATTATGATTCTAAAAGTTGGAGTAGGTCCGTAATGTCAAATATGACTTGTGTGCAAAACTTGGGGTCAATCGGACGTGATTTGATAGGTTCGGCGTCGTTTGAAGAAGTTGAAATTCCTTAGTTTCAATAGGCTTGAATTAGGGTACGATTCATGTATTGATGTTGTTTAAGGTGATTTGAGGACTCAACTAAGTTCATATCATGTTTTAGGACTTATTGGTATCTTTGGTTCAGGTCTCGAGGGGACTCGGGTTGATTTCGAATGGTTAACGGATCGAAGATGGGGCTTGGTCCATAACTGAAGCAGGGAGTCTGCTGGTGTGATCGCACCTGCAGAGCTTTGATCGGAGGTACGAGCTGACGACCGCAGATGCGTCCAAGATTGGGTAGGATTGTGGTTGCAGGTGCGAGGAGTTTTTCGCACCTGCGTGGCCGCGGGTGTGGCGTGATGGGTGCAGAAGCGAAGTGTGTGCAAGTGCGATGAAAATTCCGCACTTGCGATTGCACAGATGCGAGGGAGAGGACCACAGATGTGGGGGCCCAGCTCTAGTGATTCACCGCAGAAGCGGGTGGAATGTTGCTTTTGCAACGCCATAGATGCGGTTAAGTTTCCGTAGAAGCGGAAGGGCTAGACAGAATACTTAAATTCAAGGGTTCGCGATTGTGCTTCATTTTAAACATTTCAAGCTCGGGTTTGGCCGATTCTTGAGAGGATTTTTCGAGGGGTTTCTTAAGGTAATTCCCTTGTGCTCATTTTTAATTAATAATCTTGTTTCTCCGTTGAATTTCCCACCTAGTTTGTGTGTATTTAATATGGAATTTGGGAGTGTGAGGCTAGGGATTTAGAGAGTTTGACTTGGGGATTTGAGTGACGATTTGGAGTCGGATTTTGGTAATTTTGGTATGGTTGGATTCGTGGATGAATGGGCTTTCGGGTTTCGTGACTTTTAGCGAATTTCGAGACGTGGGCCCAGGGGGCCTGCTTTTTTAGCTGATATTTGACTTTTGATTAATAACTTATTATTTTTCTTCTAGAATTGATTCCCTTAGCCCGTGTTTATTGTATTGAATTGTTTATGACTAAATTCGAGGCATTCGGAGACCGTTTTGCGAGGCAAAGGTGTGTTAGAGTAGAGATTTGCTCAGATTGAGGAAAGTAACAGTTTTAAATTTGGTTCTGAGGGTATGAAATCTCGAATTATTTGTCATGTGTTTGGTTTTGAGGTGACGCGCATGCTAGGTTACGGGCTTGTAGGCGTGCACCATTGGAATTGCGACTTGGTCAATTGCATGGAACTGTGTAGTTGAATAATATGTTGTCATCTGTACATTCTCCATGTACTAGAGAAATTGAACTACAAATCATGTTAGAAATTATATTTAGACTATGTGTTGGCACTGTAGAGACCCACAGAGGTCAAGTACATGTTGAATTATCTGCTAAAATGTTGTTTTGTACTCGGTCACAGTTTTACTTGCATATTATACCTCAGTCTCTATTGTTCGTTATTGATGCATTATATCATTGTTGTTTGGGCTGATTATAGTGATTTTTTAGAGCCCGAGAGACTAAAGAGGTTGATGACTGAGTGAGGCCGAGCCTAATTGTGAAGATATATCTGGGATCAGGTTGCACGCCGCAGAATGTTTCATTGATTTATGCCATGATTGGCTTGTTATAGCGCTTAGGCTGAAGGAGCCCCTCCAAAGTTTGTACACACCCCTAATGAGCACATGTACCTACTGAGTGTGAGTGTTGACTGCCAAGTGCTGAGCGCCGAGTGCCGAGTGCTGAGTGATTGAGAGGAATGAGTGACTGTGAGGAATGAGTGATGGTGAGGTTGGAGCGAATGGGAGGACTGAGTGACTATTGCCCTAAGAGGATGCGTTTGACTTTCATTTCTGTTGCACTTCAGTTGTCGTATATCCCCATCTTGAAATTTCTAAGAGATATTATGTTCTGTTTCACCTGAACTTGACATGGATTAACTGTTGTGGACTAAATTGTCGAACTCGAAAGCATGCCTATCTTCCTATGTTGAAATTACTGTAATTGAACTATAACTATGAAGCGTGTCACTATTTTCAATCCTTTATTTAGTCTTGTTACTTATTGAGTTGGTTGTACTCACACTACACCCTGCACTTCATATGCAGATCCAAGTGTTTCCGGACACAGTGGGTGTTGATTCCTTTGCAAAGTTGATCGTGTGGAGATTTCGAGGTAGCTGCCTGGCGTTTCGCAAACCTTTTCTCTCCTTCCATATCTTTTCACTTTATGTATTTAGTTTCAAACTATTATAGACAGTACTCTAAGAATTGTGATGCTTAGACACTCATGTACTCAGTGACACCCCGATATAGGGAATTTCTGTATTGGTTTTGACTTTCTATCCATTTGAGAGTTTGATGATTCAAACTTGTGTTATTTTTATTTTTCATTTAAAAATATGGAAGTATTTTGAAGTATTGGCTTGCCTAGTACCACGTTAGGCGCCATCACGACAGGCTAAGTTTTGGGTCGTGACAAGTTGGTATTAGAGCCTAGGTAACATAGGTCTCATGAATCATGAGCAGGGTTAGTAGAGTCTTGCGGATCGGCGGAGAAGTCTGTACTTATCTTCGAGAGGCTGCCGAACCCTTAGGAAACTTCATGTTCTGGTATTATTGTCGTGCGAATTTGTTGATTCCGATAAGTAAACTTCTGTATTCTATTTTCTTATAGATGGTGAGAACACGTGCTACCAGTCAGGACAGACAACCACCAGTACCACCAGCCAGGGCCACGAGAGGCCAAGGTCGCGGTAGGGGCCGCTGTAGGGGCAGGGGTGCAGCTCGTACAATAGCTAGAGTAGCACCTGCATATTCCACCAGTCGCTCCAACTCAGGAGCAGGTTTCAGATATGGTTGAGCCAGTGGGGCCAGCTCAGGCACCAGCTGTGCCCATTGAGATTCTAGGCCTTCAGGAGGCCTTGGCTCACATTTTAACGGTGTGCACTAGCCTTGCTCAGGTAGTCTCTATTTCGGCCGCAACAGCCACTTCTCAGGCCGAGGGAGGTACTCAGACTCCCGCCGCCTGTACTCCAGAGCAGGTGATGTAGGGACTCGAAACACTAGGGGTACTACTAGCCTAGCCGGTTGCCGCTGCTCTGGCCCAGGTTGTCCCCGTTATGACTGATTATGAGCAGAGGAGACTAGAGATATTTGAGAGGCTCCATCCTCGATCATTTAGCGTGCTGAGTCAGAGGATGCCCAGGGTTTCTTGGATAAGTGCCAGCAAACTCTTTGCACCGTGGTATTCTAGAGAGCAGTGGGGTCTCGTTCACTACTTTTCAGTTAATGGGGCTGCCTTCAGATGGTGGGAGGCTTATGAGAGACGCAGGCCGGCCGGTGCAGTGCCACTTTCGTGGTAGGAGTTCTCCATTCTCTTCTTGGAGAAGTTTGTGCCGCAGTCTCGTAGGAAGGAGCTGCGCAGATAGTTTGAGTAGCTACGTCAGGAGGGCATGTCTGTGACGTAGTATGAGATGAGGTTTTTTGAGTTGGCTCGTCACACAATTTGGTTGGTTCCTACTGATAGGGAAAGGATTAGAAGGTTCATTGATGACTGCACGTATCAGCTGCGGTTGCTCATGACTCAGGAGAGGGTATCTAGTGCTACTTTCGACAAGGTGGTTGATATTGATCGGCAGATAGAGCTGGTATGTAGTCAGAAGCGTGGGGAGAGGGAGGCAAAGAGGCCTCGTGGATCGAGTAGTTTCAGCGGTGTTCCTTTTGGGGGTCAGTTTTGCCACAGCAAGGGTCATCCTTATAGGCACGCTCAGACGACTCATCCAGCTCACCGTGGTGCATCATCCAGCCATGGTTCATTCAGTTCTCATCAGGGTCAGCCATCTCTTAGTGCCCTTCCAGCTCAGAGTTCGTCCTGTGCTCCATCGGTTCAGGGTTCATCTATGCCAGGTCCTTCTAGTAGTTATTCCGGTGCTCGGGGCTCCTTTCAGTCCCCACCCACTCAACCATCTAGGGTGGGGCTCAGGAAGCAAGGGGTCGCCCTATAGGGGGAGGCCGATCAGGTAGTTGTCAGGCCCGATTCTATGCTATTCCTGCCAGACCAGATGATGTTGCTTCAGACACAGTGATCATAAGTACTGTCTCAGTATGCCATAGGGACGCTTCTGTATTATTTGACCCTAGTTCCACTTATTTGTATGTATCATCGTAGTTTGCTCATTATCTGGATATGCCCCGTGAGTCCTTAATTTCATCTGTTCATGTATCTACGCCGGTAGTAGATACTATTGTTGTGCACCGTGTATATCAGTCGTGTGTAGTGACTATTGAGGGATTGGAGACCAGAGTTGATCTATTATTGATTAGTATGGTTGATTTTGACGTGATTTTGAGTATGGATTGGTTGTCTCCATGACATGTTGTTCTGGATTGTCACGCTAAGACCGTGAAGTTAGCGATGCCGGGGTTGCCAAGGATTGAGTGGAGAGGTTCGCTAAACTATGTTCCCAGCAGAGTGATTTCATATTTGAAGGCCCAGCGGATGGTTGGGAAGGGTTGTTTATCTTATTTGGCCTTTGTGAGGGATGTTGGTGCTGATACTCCTACTATTGATTCTATTCCGGTGGTGCGAGATTTTCCAGATGTGTTTCCTGCAGACTTCCCGGGCATACCGCCCGACAGGGATATTGACTTTGGTATTGACTTGGTGTCAGGCACTCAGCCCATATCTATTCCTCCGTATCGTATGGCACGAGTTAATTTGAAGGAATTAAAAGAGCAGCTTCAGGAACTTCTTGATAAGAGGTTTATTAGACCCAGTGTGTCGCCTTGGGGTGCTCCAGTCCTGTTTGTGAAGAAGAAGAATGGTACTATGCGGATATACATCGATTATAGGCACTTGAACAAAGTTACAATCAAGAAAAAGTATCCTTTACCACGCATTGATGGTCTATTTGACCAGCTTAAGGGAGCGAGGGTGTTATCTAAGATCGACTTGAGGTCTGGGTATCACCAGTTGAAGATTCGGGACTCGAATATTCTAAAGACAACATTTAGGACCCATTATGGTCATTATGAGTTCCTTGTGATGTCTTTTGGGCTGACCAACGCCCCAACAAAATTCAAGCATCTGATGAACAGTTATTTTAGCCTTATCTCGACTCGTTTGTCATAGTGTTTATTGATGATATCCTGGTGTACTCTCGTAGTCAGGAGGAGCATGCCCAGCATGTGAGAGTTGTGTTGCAGCGGTTAAGGGAGGAGAAGCTTTATGCCAAGTTCTCCAAGTGTGAGTTTTGGCTTAGTTCAGTGGCGTTCTTGGGGCACGTGGTGTCCAGTGAGGGTATTCAGGTGAATCCAAAGAAAATAGAGGTGGTTCAGAATTAGCCCAGACCGTCCTCAGCTATGAAGATTCGGAGCTTTCTTGGCTTGGCCGGTTATTATCGTCACTTCGTAGAGCAATTCTCATCTATTGCATCTCTTTTGACCAAATTGACCCAAAGGGTGCTATTTTCAGGTGGTCGGATAAGTATGAGGAGAGCTTTCCGAAGCTCAAGAATGCTTTGGCCACAGCTCCAGTTCTAGTTTTGCCTTCAGCTTCTGGTTCTTATACATTATGTTGTGATGCTTCTCGGATCAGTATTGGATGTGTCTTGATGTAGGAGGGTAGAGTGATCGCTTATGCTTCGCGTCAATTGAAGCCCCATGAGAAGAACTACCCTGTTCATGATTTGGAGTTGGCTGCCATCATTCACGCATTAAAGATTTGGAGGTACTATCTCTATGGTGTATCTTGTGAGGTATTTATAGATCATTGGAGTCTCCAGCACATGTTCAAACAAGAGGATCTAAATTTGAGGCAGCGAAGATGGTTGGAGCTGCTAATGGACTATGATATCACTATTTTGTCTCATCCCGTGAAGGCCAATGTGGTGGCTGATGCCTTGAGTAGAAAGTCAGTGAGTATGAGTAGCCTTGCATTCATTCCTGTTGGTGAGAGATCTCTTGCATTTGATGTTCAGGTCTTGGCCAACCAGTTTGTGAGATTAGATGTTTCGGAGCCTAGTCGGGTTCTAGCGTGTGTGGTTTCTCGGTCTTCCTTATATGACCGCATCAAAGAGCGCTAGTATGATGATCCCCATTTGCTTGTCCTTAAAGATACGGTTCAGCACAGTGATACCAGAGATGTTACTATTGGGGATGATGGGGTATTGAGGATGCAGGGTCAGATTTGTGTGGCTAATGTGGATGGGCTAGGTGAGTTGATTCTTGAGGAGGCCCATAGTTCGCGGTATTCCGTTCATCTAGGTGCCGCAAAGATGTACCAGGACTTGAGGCAGCATCATTGGTGGAGAAGAATGAAGAAGGATATAGTGCGGTTTGTAGCTCAACGCCTCAACTGTCAGCACGTAAAGTATGAGCATCAGAGACGGGGTTGATTGCTTCAGAGGCTAGAGATCCCTAAGTAGAAATGGGAGCGGATCACCATGAACTTTGTAGTTGGGCTCCCACGGACTTCGAGGAAGTCCGATGCTATTTCGGTGATTGTGGATCGGCTGACCAAGTTTGTGTACTTCATTCCAATTGGGACTACTTATTCTTCAGAGCGATTGGCTGAGATTTACATCTGCAAGATCGTTCGACTTCACAGTGTGCCGGTGTCCATCATTTCAGATCGAGGCACGCAGTTTACATTGTAGTTTTGAAGAGCCGTGTAGCGAGAGTTTGGCACCCAGGTTGAGTTGAGCACAACATTTCACCCTCAGACGGACGGACACAGTCCGAGCGCATTATTCAGATATTGGAGAACATGCTACGTGCTTGTGTCATTGATTTTGGGGGTTCTTGGGATAAGTGTTTGCCGCTCGCGGAATTTGCCTACAACAACAGCTACAAGTCGAGCATTCAGATGACCTCGTATGAGGCCTTGTATGGAAGACAGTGTCGATCTCCAGTGGGTTGATTTGAGCCGGGTGAGGCTAGGTTTTTGGGTACTGACTTGGTTCAGGATACTTTGGACAAGGTTAAATTAATTCAGGATCGGCTTCGCACGGTGCAGTCTAGAAAGAAGAGTTATGCCGACAGGAAGGTTTGTGATGTTGCTTTCATGGTTGAGGAAAAGGTATTGCTCAAGGTTTCACCCATGAAGGGCGTTATGAGGTTCGTGAAGAAGGGCAAGTTGAGCCCTCGGTATATTGGGCCATTTGAGGTACTCTAGAGGATTGGAGAGGTGGCATACAAGCTTTCCTTGCCACTAAGTTTGTCGAGTGTGCATCCAGTGTTTCATGTTTCTATGCTCCGAAAGTATGTCGGCTTTGCGTCTTATGTTTTGGATTTCAACATTGTTCAGTTGGATGGTGATTTGACTTATGATGTAGGACCGGTGGCTATTTTGGATCGACAGGTTCGAATGTTGAGGTCAAAGGACATAGCTTCAGTGAAGGTGCAGTGGAGAGGTCAACCTGTTGAGGAGGCTACTTGGAAAACCAAGCGGGAGATGCGGAGCAGATATCCACATATATTTGAGACTCCAGCTACGTTTCCAGACCACTTGAATCAGTGCAAGTGCTTCTTAGCCCTTCTACATTGTGATAATGTCACTTGAACTCTCAGCTGCAGACTAACGTGATCTCTGAATGCACCGATTGCCCAAGACCTATTAGAGCTTATGGCCTTAAGGTTTCTTCGTGCAATATAAGTGTAACGACCCGACCGGTCGTTTTGAGAGTTGTAGCCCTGTTTTCCCATTTACTGCTCATTTTGTACTTTATAGCTGTTATGTGACTTGCTGGGGTAGTCGGTTCGGGTACGGAGGGATTTCAGAATGAAATGAGACACTTAGTCTCAAGGTTGAAGCTTAAGTTGAAATGGTTGACCGAATGTTGACTTATGTGTAAACGGCTCCGGAATGGAGTTTTGATGATTCCATTAGCTCCGTTAGGTGATTTTGGACTTAGGAGCGTGTCCGGATTGTGATTTGGAGGTCCGTAGTGAAATTAGGCTTGAAATGGTGAAAATTAATTTTTTTGGAAAGTTTGACGGGGAGTGGTTTTTTTGATATCGGGGTCGGTTTCCGATTCAGGAAGTTAGAGTAGGTCCATAATGTCAAATGTGACTGTGCAAAACTTGGGGTCAATCGGATGTGATCTGATAGTTTTCGGCGTCGTTTGTAGAAGTTGGAATTCCTTAATTTCAATAGGTTTGAATTAGGGTGCGATTCGTGTTTTTAATGTTGTTTAAGGTGATTTGAGGGCTCGACTAAGTTTGTATCGTGTTTTAGGACTTGTTGATATGTTTGGTTGATGTCCCGGGGGG
>MCJB01001780.1:128116-146859 GCA_002018475.1 Nicotiana obtusifolia
GGGGGGGGGGTCTCTTGTTGATTTCGAATGGTTAACGGATCGAAGATGGGGCTTGGTGCATGGCTGAAGTAGGGAGTTTGCTGGTGTAATCGCACTTGCGGAGCTTTGATCGCAGGTACAAGCTGAGGAGTGCAGATCCAAGATTGGGGAGGACTATGATCGTAGGTGCGAGGAGTTTTCTACACCTGCTTGACCGTAGGTGCGGCATGATGGGCGCAGAAGCGAAGTGTGCAGGTGCGATGGGAATTCCGCACCTGCGATTGCGTAGATGCAAGGGAGAGGACTGCAGAAGCGAAGGCCCAGCTCCAGTGGTTCACTGCAGAACAGGGTGGAATGTCGCTTTTGCGACGCCGTAGATGCGGTTAAGTTTCCGCAGAAGCGGAAGGGCTGGACAAAACACTCAAATTCAAGGGTTCGCGATTTTGCTTCATTTAAAACATTTCAAGCTTGGGTTTGGGCGATTCTTGAGAGGATTTTTCGAGGGGTTTCTTGAGGTAATTTCTTTGTGCTTATTTTTTTATCAATAATCTTGTTTCCCTATTGAATTTTTCACCTAGTTTGTGTGTATTTAAGGTGAAATTTGGGAGTGTGATACTAGGAATTTGGAGAGTTTGATTTGAGGATTTGAGTGACGATTTGGAGTTGGATTTTGGTAATTTTGGTATGATTGGACTCGTAAATGAATGGGCTTTCAGGTTTCGTGACTTTTAGCGAATTTCGAGACGTGGCTCGTGGGGCCGGCTTTTGAGCTGATTTTTGACTTTTGATTAACAACTTAGTATTTTTCTTCTGGAATTGATTCCTTTAGCCTGTGTTGATTGTATCAAATTGTTTGTGGCTAGACTCGAGGCATTCGGAGGTCGTTTTGCGAGGCAAGGGTGTGTTGGAGTAAAGATTTGCTCGGATTGAGGTAAGTAACAGTTCTAAATTTGGTTCTGAGGGTAAGAAACCCTATATTATGTGTCATGTATTTGGTTTTGAGGTGACGCACATGCTAGGTGACGGGCGTGTGGGCTTGCACCCTAGAAATTGTTACTTGGTCAATTGCATGGAACTGTGTAGTTGAATAATCTGTTGTTATCCGTATATTCTCCATGTATTAGAGAAATTGAACTACAAATCATGTTAGAAATCATATTAGAAATCATGTTTAGACTATGTGTTGGCACTGTAGGGACCCACAGAGGTCGAGTACATGTTGAATTATCTGCTAAAATGCTACTTTGTACTCAGTCACAGTTTTACTTGCATATTACACCTCAGTTTCTATTGTTCATTATTGATGTATTATATCATTACTGTTTGGGCTGATTATCATGATTTTTGAGAGCCCGAGAGACTGGAGAGATTGATGACTGAGTGAGGCCGAGGGCCTGATTGTGAGGATATTTATGGGATCGGGCTGCACGCCGCAACATGTTTCATTGATTTATGTCATGATATGCTTGTTATAGCCCTTTGGCTGAAGGAGCCCCTCTGGAATTTGTAAACACCCCTAATAAGCGCAGGTACTTACTGAGTGCGAGTGCACTGTGACGAGTGTTGAGTGATTGAGAGGAATGAGTGACTGTGAGAAATGAGTGATGGTGAGGTTGGAGGGAATGGGAGGACTGAGTGACAGTTGCCCTGAGAGGATGCATTGGACTTTTATTTCTGTTGCACTTCAGATGTCATATATCACCGTCTTAAATTTTTTGAGAGATATTATGTTTGGTTTCGCCTGAACTTGACATGGATTAACTGTTGTGGACTAAATTATCGAACTTGAACGCATGCCTACCTTCCTATGTTGAAATTACTGTAATAGAACTATAACTGTGAAGCTCATCACTACTTTCATTCCTTTATTTAGTCTTGTTACTTACTGAGTTGGTCGAACTCACACCACACCCTGTATTTCGTGTGCAGATCCAAGTGTTTCTGGACACGATAGGTATTGACTCCTTTGCACAGTTGATCGTGTGGAGATTTCGAGGTAGCTGTTTGGCGTTTCGTAGACCTTGTCACTCCTTCGCTATCTTTCCGCTTTATGCATTTAGTTTCAGACTATTATAGACAGTACTCCCATAATTGTTATGTTTAGACGCTCATGTACTCAGTGACACCCCGGTGTTGGGAATTTCTATATTGGTTTTGACTTTCTATCCATTTGAGAGTTTGATAATTCAAACTTATGTTATTCATATTTTTCAATTAAAAATTTGAAAGTTGAAGTATCAGCTTGCTTGGTACCACGTCAGGCGCCATCACGACAAGTTAAGCTTTGAGTCGTGACAATAAGAAGATGTGATTGATTTTTTGTGATGATTCCAAATCTTACAATCATGAGTGGGATTGTATGTTCTGATCTGAAAGGTCATATCTCGATGCATTCTTGAAGCTAGAATCTCCTAGTTGCAATAAAGTTGCTCTCACTCTCGAGTTATCATTCTTGCACTACTTAATATATTTTCCTTCATTAACTTCATGAGTTATTATAGCATATTTGAACCCATGCTTGTTCCCAATAGTTAGTTCTAATGCCAACACTGGTTTATCCCCATGCGTCTTAGGATTGAACTTAGGAAAGTAGAAACACTCATTGTCGGAATCACATTCTAAACTCTTTGTATCATCTGTGTAAACACAATTTGAATCACCTTCTTCAGCAGCTATATTTTTCTTAACTTCTTCACTAACTTCCTATCTATGATTCACATATTCATTATCATCCGAAAAATTATTTTCTGAATCTTCGAATTCATCATTAGTTGAAGAATGCTTATTATTTACTTCTTTCTCTTGTTCTACTTCACCAACTTCATTAGTATGTATAGTTCTTCCATCATATGAATCAAGACGTTCAAAGTACACCTCAACCACCTTATCATCTGGAAGATTTTTGGATACCACAGTTGCTTTCACATTAGTAGAAACAAGTCGCATTTTATTACCATATCTCCCACACTTATACCAGAAAGTAACAGAATCTCTCTCATAACCAGATAATCCTGCCATGGAATTGAGATGTGACAGCCCCAATTCCGTATCGTTAACATAGTCAATGAAATCTACATGCTCGGCAAGATAGTATCTGCTAGGCTGATGCTTCATGGTACCACCATGTTTTACTTGTATATTGAAGAAAGAAGTCTCATATGTAGGGTCTGTCAAAAAAGAAAAAATCAAACATATGTTAGACCTTTTTCTAGCGAAAAGATAACCTGAAAAGTTATTGCAACAAAATTAATGACCTACAAGGATTAGTATTTTATAGTAAATTACAAGAAGAAAAAGACATGTTAATGTAGGCGGATCTAACTCATTGAGGATTAAAAATTGGCTTATAAAGATTCACATGTCAAAGACAAACTTATTTATTCCTTATTGCTTGTCTTTATTCCTTTTTTTATTCAAAGGGCTTCTATTATATCATGCATTTCCTGAAAAACAAAGGAGATTTAATTTTTAATAACCTTATTATAATATAATGAAGTTGTCATATGTTGCATAGAAATCAAAATACTAAAGAATGAAAAATGAAATCAACATACGGATCAGTTTGATAAAAATCCAAATAGTATTCCTTGCTAAAATCTTACCATAATTGGGTATTTCACTACCATGGCATCTAATAATCATTGGTGGAGATAAAGAAATAAGTTTCTTTGCTTGAGTTCTCTTTTGTTCTGGTCAATCAAAACTTTTGCAGAGGAGCTAGGGTTTTTGGTGAAGAATTTCTTCCCAAATTGAGTTGGGAAAAAGATTGTAAATGAAGGTGGTCTTTTACGTACAAAGTCACGTGACTGTCACATGGGTCCTCTTCCGTTAGTTTTTAACTTGGCTTTGTTAGTGAGACCAAATGTCTCCACTTTAGCAAAAATAAGAGATTAAAGATGTTATGAGTTATATTTAAAAGACAAAAATAACCTACTCCCGTAGGACAATTTAAATCAAAAACTCTTCAGGAGATCCTTCTTTAGATTTGTATGTTTTACATGTATATATACAAGTTGAACAAAAAATTATGGTTCGAATTTACATTAATAGTCCAAATTTATATGGATGTGATTGGATGAATGGAATACGTGCTTGAATTCAAGTTTTAGTGAAACCTCACCTAGGAAGCGTTTCCTCCTTATATGATTTTATGCGCGTGATGTGAATCCGAATTGATCGGAAAAGTAAATTTTCAAATACCAAATGATTATATCTAAAAAATTCGAATTGATGCTATTTATTAAAGGAAAAAAGAAACAATCAGCCAACCACCACATTCGAAAGTCCTTAGATCAAATTATTCTCATTGGAAGTAGAAGTGATATAAACCGTGTATGGTAAGGAAAAGCAAAAGGACGGCTACACGCGACAATAAGTACAATTTCTTTTTCCTATCCTTTCTCAGATATTTTAAGGGAAACTAAAATTTATCAAACTTTTTCAACACGTTGTCATACCTTTGAAGTGGGTAGCAGTCAATGAGTCTATCTTCTTTTCACAATTACACTGCTTCTTTGGTTGGCTGTTTAGGTTTGGCAAGTTTGCGTGGGCGCTGAACGACCATCATTGAGCCGCATACAAAAAGTTATCATTACAACCTTAAAAGCATATCCAAATTGATGAGTTGATTGCTGTTACATTGATCTCAATTCCTGTTTGTCATTATTGTAATCAAGTCATTGTTCCTTTCGAACAAGCTAATATCATTTGATTGCACCGCTTCTGTTAAAATGCCCGCACTAAGGTTAAACTTTTATTTTTGGCCAAACTTACTTATGTGTAGGCATTTGGACATTATTTTGAATGATGTTTAAAGGAAAAAAGAACAAAAAGATATTTGAAGTTGAAGCATAAAAGATGTGTTTGAAAGTTTTAATTATATTAGCTTAAAAATTTCTTACAAAATTTTGTGACTGAACCGCTACTCCATTTAACTTGAATTACTCTTTAAACAAAATTTTCAATTTAAAGTTCATTATTTACAAATAATAAAATTACATTATTCAAATGCTTTCTCACTGCTAGCGGCTAATTGGCAGCACTCATGAGAACTTTCAACAGACGATTCACGTCACTGGGTTCCCAATTCCCATTGTTTCATCATGACTGTACCAAAAGAAAAAGTTGCGTACTGTACACTGCTGTATAACTTATATTTCCCATGTAGTGAGAATAATTTTGATATAATCTGCATTTCTGAATGGGTGGGTATTTCGCTCATTACTTTTTTTCCATTTAATAAAAATTAAATTGATTCATTTTTAGCATCAATTCAGATTATTGATATAAATTGGAAGCACATTTTCCGTGAGCTAGTTTTTAATGAGAAGAAAAGGAGTACTATGTTCGTTTGGTTGATTGTATTGGCATAATTAATCCTAACATAATATACCAAAAAGAAATATACTTTTCTTTTGTATTGGCATAACTAATTCTAACATAATATACCACAAAGAAATATACTTTTCTTTGTTTTACTGTTAGTATGTAATATTAGGAGAAAATGTCTATCATATGTTTTTCCTAGATTAACATATAGCAGGAGTAATACCTAAAGAAAATAGTACTTTCTTTGTGTGAACATGGAGTGTTTCTTTTTAAAAAAAAAAATTATTTTGTACAAAATAAGTGATTTTAATTTAATTTCAAATATATATATATATATATATATATATATATAAAAGAAATTGCCATGATCTTGGCTATGCATTGGTGTGAAAATATAGAGTCAAAGAAGGTACACGCATTTTTAGCTGCGGATAGTACAGCTACACTGTGATATGGGCTTGTATAGGTAAAAATATTCACATTAGATACTGTGCTGAAGCATCACGGAGAGCCGAAGACAGAAGACAATCAGATTCGAAGGCAACGGTCTCGTTTGTTGCCGAATTGAAAGATATTCATAAAGACGAAATAAATATCTGCCACTCGATGGCATTCAATGAAGAATATTCTATAGCATTAAATATATGGTCTGTTACAGAGAATATGGCATTCACTGCTTACTGTCACATATTCTTCAATGACCCTCATAACTGTCATTAAAGAGGGGCTTAATCCTTGGACCTTATTTCCTAGGTAGCATGATAAATAGTGATCTCCATAACTATTGTAATAGGCACGAATTTTCTGACAAGCATACCACTATATTCTATCCAAAGCTCACTAATATTTTACTTTCCTGCTTATTCATATTGTCGTTGCTGCATCCGAAGCTTTGTTCCCGGAACCAAAATTTCTACTGTTTTATCTCAGCTCCAAGGTGAAGTCTTACATTTTTGTCTAATTTATTTATCATTTTAGGATCAAATTGATTTACTTATGTATAAATCACGTATAAATTCAACTGTAGCATTTTACGAGTAAATAGTTTGGCACCCACCATGGGGCATAGACAGTTGTGTAATTGAATTGATCCTTGCATCCATTAAAAACTTGTTTGATTCTTTGCTCTAAGTAAAAATTATTAAAAAAATGGCAGATAATAATGTCAACATCGCACACAATGTTGAGGCATAAGGAAATCAACCTCGGCACGAAGATTCCATCAGTGATACTCAAAAGGAGGGGGATGAGGCCACGCTGGTCCATGGCGGGCAATATCCGCGACATGTTCGAGAGGCAACCTCTGATGATGCCGAAGAAGAGCACGTCGTTGAAACGGTCAGGATCCCGAGGGAGCAACAAAAAGCCATTATGGCCACCTCTCACGATAGCATCAAGTCATGACAAAATTAAGGCAGACGTTGTAAGTGCTTCCAACAATGCGAGTGGACGAGGTCCAGTTCCTCCCGGTGTTCCCAAAAATCAAACAACGCAGAGGATCGAAAACAACACCCCGAAGGGAGAAGTCGGCTTTGATAGGGGCGAGGGGAATGGTAGCTTGGTTTATCGACATCAATTAAGGGTCAGGACCGGGAGACGAAAAGGGAGAAGTCAAAGAATGATTTCGACGCAGATTGTTGGTCTTCGAGAGGTCGGTTTTTGCCTTATAAACGAGCCGAAGGATGCGCTCGAGGTTCCCGGTCGGCAGGCCGGAATAACAAGTCATTGCAGGACAAAGAGACATCGAGTTCTCGAGATTCTTCCTACCCCAGGCTTTCCCAATACAACTTCAACGTCAGCATAGTGGAGCTGGTGTCAGTTATGAGAAACATTAAAGAAGTACGATTTTTGAATCATGGTAATCTCTTTAAATGTTTTAGACTTTAAAACCAAACGTGTTTTGGTGGACTCAGGAAGTTCGGCCAATATTATCCAGTGAAGAGTGCTGGAGCAAGCTAAGTTGACCGGAAGTACCATTCCGGCCACAAGGATTCAATCTGGCAAGCATGACTACTCGAGGAGAGGTCCTGCTGCCCACGAATGCAGAAGAGGTGATGAAGACGACCCTTTTTGAGGTAGTAGACAGCGATATGGGCTATAACATTATCTTGGGGAAGCCGTGGTTGCAAGAAATAAAGGTAGTACCGTCAACATACCACCAATTGTTGAAATTCGTAACTCCCGACGGAATTAAACAAATAAAAGGTAACCAACCAGCAGCAAGGGAGATGAAAACAATCTCAGTTTCTAGTAGCAAGGGGAAAGAGCATGTAGCATAGTAATTACAGGAGTCGATGCCTGCTCCTGAGCAGAGCAAAGCCGACCAGGGGGACGAATCGTCGAAATCCTATCGGGTAAAAAGATATTCCCAGGTGCCAGAAGAAACGGACGCAACGAAGTCCATAGTGGAAGAATTCGAGCAAGTCGCGTTGTTCGAAGATTTCTTAGATAGAAAGTTCCACTTGGGGACAGGACTCAACCCCGAGCTCATGTTTGGTTTTTTTGAATTTCTTAAAACTAACGTTGATTTCTTCGCATGGTCGCATGCTTATGACAGATATCCCGACGGAAGTGGATGTGCACAAGCTAAGCCTGGATCCAAACATCTTTCCGGTAAGACAGAAAAAATGTCCTATTGCTAAGGTCAGAAACAAATTCGTCAAAAAAGAGGTAACTCATTTACTCGGTATTGGTTCAATCTGGGAGGAAAAGTATCCTGACTGGCTAGCTAGCATAGTAGTAATTCCAAAGAAGAATAATAAATTTTGCATATGTGTAGACTATAAGGATTTAGATATGGCGTGCCCAAAGGACTCATTTTCATTGCCAAACATTGATCAAATGATTAATGCGATGACTGGACACAAGTTAATGAGTTTCCTCGATGCTTACTCCGGATACAACCAAATCAAGATGAACTCGGAGGATTAGGAAAATACCTCGTTCATAATGAACTTTCGGCACATATTGCTATAATGTGATGCCTTTCGAGTTAAAGAACGCCGGAGCCACTTATCAAAGGCTCGTAAACAAAATATTTGAAAAACAGATAGGGAAAACTATGGAAGTTTATATAGATGATATGCTAGTTAAGTCTTTGAATGCAGGGGATGATCTTAAACACCTGCAAGACACCTTTGACATCTTAAAAAAGCACAACATGAAGCTTAACCCCGAGAAGTGCGCATTCAGAGTCAGCTCCGTTAAATTCCTAGGGTTCCTGGTATCTCAGAGAGGGATCGAAGTCAATCTCGATAAAATTAAAGTCATTGAAGATATCCCTGACCAGTTGTCAAGCGTAAAAGAGGTGCAAAGGTTGACAAAAAAATTGGCTGCCTTAAGCAGGTTCATTTCTCGGTCTTTGGAGAAATGCCATCACTTCTTTTCACTCCTCAAAAAGAAGAACAACTTCAAATGGACTCCAAAATATCAGCAGGCTTCGAAGGATTTGAAAAGGTACTTGCTGAGTCCTCCGTAACTGTCGAAATCGGAGGAAGGTGAACAATTGTTGATCTATCTAGTGGTCTCGGAGGTAGCGATAAGTGTTGTTTTAGTCTGGGAGGACGAAGGTACGCAATATCCCATCTATTATGTTAGTAAAATTTTAACAGGAGCAGAAACTCGCTACCCGCATCTGAAGAAGTTGGCCTTAGCTCTCGTAGCCGCCGCTCGAAAGCTTAGGCCTTATTTCCAATGTCGCCCGATAGCCGTGGTGACCACCTTTCCCTTGCGAAATATTCTTCATAAATCTAAACTTTCTGGTAGGTTGGCCAAGTGGGCATTCGAAATGAGCAAATTTGACATAAAATATAAACCTAAGACTGCAATTAAGTCGCACGACTTTGTGGCCGATTTCAGTCTGGGACTTTTTCCTGTGGCTATCAAGGAAGAAATAATGGTGTTAGAATCTTCATCACGAGTTTGAACCTTATTCACAGACGGAGCTTCCAGTGTGAAAGGGTCTGGGCTCGGTGTAGTATTAATCACACCCTGGGGGGAAATCATAAGGAAGGACATAATAACAGTTCTTTTAACTAACAATGAAATGGAGTATGAAGCTTTGATTACAGGACTCAAGCTGGCCTAGAGGCTGGATTCCGAGGTCACTGAAATCAGGCGCGACTCTCAATCAGCAGTGAATCAGGTCTAGGGGATTTACGAAGACAAGTAGGAACTCATGCAACAATATGTAGTGAAAGTACAGACTTTGCTCACACGTTCAGGTTATGGTCAATTACCCACATCCGGAGGGAAGAAAATGCGGAGGCAGACGCACTAGCCAATATGGGATTGTCCACAAAAATGAAGGGATCAGACTCCAGAATGATCGTATAGCTTATGCATTCGGCATTGGACACGGACGGATATTACGAAGTGAACACGAATAATTTGGTTTGGGACTGGAGAAATGAGATAATTGACTATCTCGAGCACGGAAAACTACCTGAAGATCCCAAGGCATCTCAGGCTTGACGCACTAAAGCAACTCGATACAACTTCAAGGGGGGTCAATTATATAGAAGATCTTTCTAAGGCCCGTTGGCCGATGCTTGAGAGCTCCCGAAGCTAACTATGTTATGCGAGAAGTCCACGAAGGGATCTGCAGAAATTACTCAGGCGCGGACTCTTTAGTGTTAAAATTGATTCGGGCAGGATACTACTGGCCGTAGATGGAACAAGACGGCAAGGCTTATGTTCAAAAGTGTGATAAATGTCAACACTACGCACCGTTAGTACATCAATCGGCAGAGCTACTACACTCAGTTTTGTCGCCATGGTCATTCATGAAGTGGGGGATAGATATAGTCAGTCCATTGTCGCCGGCCTCCGGTAAGGTAAGATTTCTTTTGATTTTAACTAACTATTTTTCTAAGTAGGTTGAAGTAGGTCCTTATCTGAATATCGGAGAATGCGAAGTGGTAGATTTATTGTGGGAGAATATAATTTACAGGTTCAGGATACCAAAAGAGATATCCTGCGACAACGGGCCACATTTTATAGGCACGAAAGTCACGAAATTACTTAAAGACCTAAAAATCAAAAGAATCACATCATCACCTTATCACCCGAGTGCAAACGGTCAAGCAAAATTGACAAACAAGGTGTCCAACTTGGGAAGGCCCCTACCGGATTTCAGCTGTCACCGGGAAAGGATCATACGAATTGGAAAATCAAGATGGAGTGAAATTGCCGAGCAACTGGAATGTGGCACACCTCAAAAGGCACTATTGCTGATGAGCACCATTATATTGAAAGTATGTGCTGCACTCTTTTTCCCTTCGTCCAGTTTTTGTCCCAGTTGGGTTTTTCTGGCAAGGTTTTTAATAAAGCAGCAACAAAAAACATACTACGAAGGAAGCTTCAATAGAAGAAATAAGACCTTTAAGTGAAAAGGCAAGCAAGCGAAGAGCCACTACGGAGTGGCTAGATAGTCTTTTGCTCGGTAGCAAAGTTCCTACCGGGAAGTAAAGTTTGTTGTCGAGCAAAGATTACCCGATCGTACACAAGTGCAAGCCACTGGGGGATTGTTAGATAATATTGGTTTGATCACATAAATTCCTAAGGGAAGTGAAGTTTGCTATTGAACTGAAGATTATCTAGCAATTCACTAGTGGAATCCTCGAAGGTGCATAACTTTCAGTTTTCGAATTCGCATTCTTCACATTCGAATATTGGGGGGGGGAATGATATGATGATACGTCAACAATGACTGCCACATCGACCGAAATATGAAACCCGGAACAAAGTTGTATCATCAAGATTGGGAACTGCGCGGCCAGTCCCGTAGAAATAAGTTGTACAAGTTAGCCACAAGAAATGACAATTTCTTAGCACAACCAATACTTATGTACTTTTGAAAATTGAGTAAATAAAGTAAAATCCTTTTATTTCTATCTTGTTTACTGTCTGAACAATGAATTAATTTTATCATTTGAAAGTTAAACCAGTACTTCAAATGCTAGTGATGAAATGAACATGAGACGTCCTCTTTAAGAGCACCGTAAATATAAGAAGGTCGTCTCTTATGAAACCCTCACGTTAAAGGGTTGATTTCGGAAGAACTTATGCCCGGAATCCAAATGCTATCGGGGAAAAATACACCTGAAGCCTCGTATATATTTGCACCGAAAGCTTGCGAGAATAGTTAAACAAAAAGAACGCAAAAAGGAAAACTTGTGCAATACTTAAACAGAAAGTACAAAAAGAGAGAAACTTGCATGATGCTTCAACGAAAAGATGCTTCTATTCACAATAAGCGTGCCAAACAACACAAGCACAAAGATATGAGAAAGAAAAGAAAGCAAAAATTAAGCTGCTGCATCTCCGGTACCCGGAGGAAGAGAAGCATATGTACCCCCAGGTGAAGTGGGTGGATCCGCTACCGGTTCAATATCTTGGCCTTCACCATTTTGTCCTTCAGCATCATCACCTTCTAGTTCTTCTTCAGTTACTGAGAACTCAGAACCGGAACAAGATGAGTCGGTAGCATTAGGCCTGACCGGGAGACCGCTTCCGGCAATTGATTCTAGCTCGGGGGCCTAAGTTATTTTGGCATAAAAGTCAATGATACTTGCTTTGGCCTCTTCCAGGGTTTTTCTCCTCATGCTATACATAGAATATGTCTTTTCAATAATGAGGGAAGCCGCTTGACACTGAATTTCTTCTTTAAGTTGGTCAACCTCGGCAGAAAGGTTGTCTCGCTCGGATCCAGTGGCCTGGAGACTAACATCAAGGTCACAAACAGTGGAGCTAAAAACCTTATTATGCTCTATGACCTTCTTATGCCTCTCCTCCAACCGGGCATACTTTTCCTCGATAGTAGTAACTTCTTCTGCTTTGGAGTTTAAGGTTGCCTCCAAATTACTCAATTTTTCAGCTGATGCAGCCTTGCGATCAGATGCAGCAAGAACGACGTTATGGGCTTCAACCCATTTGGCCCTAGCTTCTTCAAATTGCACCCTTAACGGGGCTATCTCCTGGCTAAGGGTCACTACTTCTCGCTCGCTTTGCTACAACCGAACCTCCAATTCAGCAGCCTCAACAGCTCGTGCTTCTAATTCTGGAAGGCGGGCAGCAATCTGGTCTCGCTTGGCCAAGAAATGATCTCGCTCGGAGGTGAGTTCCTCCGTATCAAGAATCAACCTTTGAGGACCCTCGGAAGTAAGGAAGTTAGCCTGCAAAACAAAAATACAAACTCAAAACCCTGCCATTACAAAGATAGAAGAAACAACAGAGGAAATATAGATTATACCGCCGCTGCGTCGGGCATAACATTATTCAACAAACACTCTCCCGAAAGAGTTTGTATTTTATTCTTGTCTTTTTTCTGAAGCCAGAGGCTTCAGATAATTAGCAAGCTCCACTGGCCGAGACAGTAGATGGCATCCAGTTGAAACCGAGAGGGTGACGCTCCTCCTCCTTTAGGGATCTTTGGAGGGGACAGAATAGTTGTGCCCTAAATTCCCATGAACTAGGGACTGGGAAAGAGGGACATCCTCCTCTCGAGCAACTGCGGCCGGTGGAGATGATATAAAAGTTGCTGGCAGCGAAGGCAAAATTGGCGAAGAAGGAGGTGAAGCTGATGGCGTTGTAGGTTGGGAAGCAGCTGTGGCAAAAGCAGTGCTAGTTGATGGTTTCTCATCAACCGAAGATGGGAGAAACCCGGTACCCAACCTCACGGTACCAGGAACAGCGATTGGGACTCGGAAACGAGAATTGGCATCTTCCACCATATCATGTTCCCCCCAGAACAACTGATGAAGCTCGTCGTCTTCTACGTAGAGAAGCTCCCTCATCACTGGCTTCTCTATCATCATTGATCACTATGGTGTCTATGGCTGGCTCGGGTGCGGCATTTCCCACCACAGCATCTGTGGACGGCTCAGGTGCAGCGCTTTCCGCCTTTTTATTCTTACCCCAGGTCGAAGTGGAGCGCCTCCTTTTTTGTTGCTTGTTCTCCGGGCGGGGACTTTATAAAGAAGCACTTGTACCGGAAGCAGGCCGGGGACTCTAGAAAGTTCATTTAAGCTAAAGAAGTTGCCTTGTTGATTAGTTGCCATTGTTATAAGTTATAGAAGTTCTATGCACATAAGGTGTTTCATAAAATGTCTAAGTGAAGACTGTCTTTAGTTATTGATCCAAATCGTTCGTTTAATGTAGATTATTGTTCGTAGAGAATTCGGGAGCTTGAGCTATCGACAAAGGTATATATGGCTATCTTCTTTGTTAGGCATGGTTGATATAAGCATTTCTAAAAGGCGACATCTTCTTTTTGAAATACGTTACTCATGTCTCCTTTGATATTGAACTAACTCACATCCTATGATTGTCCGTAGTCGGGAGAACTTCTCGCATCCTATAAGTCTATTGGTATTGATTAGAGATTGAAGAACATAGCATAAATATCGATAGTCGGAGGATAACGACCATAGGTCACTCTGACTCTGATTATGATTTCTTTTGAGGTTTATCTTGCATTGCACGTATATAATATATATATATATATATGTGTGTGTGTGTGTGTGTGTGTGTCTATTTTCTTTCCATAGTGCGCTATAGTCGGCTAGGAAAGCACTTATATGTGCATACCACATATCAGTTGGGAAGATATTACCGCGTCTTATATAGCCGGCAATTTATTATGAGCTTACCCTACAGAGGAACTTGATATTATACTATTGTCCCATAGAGCGGCCCGAGTTTTACTTACATGTATATATTCATGGTTATGTAAGTTGTGTGCCCTCGGCAACCTTTTTGAGTTACAAGTTGATTCGAGACCCTTTCTTTTTGGTTTACATCTCTTATTACATGTTTTACTTGACTTACATATTAAGTATATCTTTCTAGCTGACGTCCCTTATTGGGCGCAGTCTTCATGCCCACAGATACAGATAGACAGACCGACATACCTCCTCAGTAAGGTACATGTTTCTAGCTATTGATTGTCGCACTCCACTTCTATAGAGTTGTTGTACAGAGTTAGTAGGAACTATTCCATATGTATATATCTATTTTGGGTATGTCGAGGCCCTGTCCCGACTTGATGACACATATTAGTACTCGTAGAGGCTTGTAGAAAAGAAGTTGTTGTATATATGTTTTCTACGGCCTTGTCGGCCCTTGTAAGTTGTTGATATACTCGTGATCGCCTCGTCAGCCTTAGTTTATGTATGTATGTTGTGTTGGGCCTTTTCTGCGTGCATGTTACTATTGTGTTCTACCTTATTATTGTCATTGGGAGGCCATGTCGGCCTAAGTTGCGTATTATGGTATTCAGGTACTGAAGTTGGTTTGCTCAGACTTTAGGGTGCCGAGTACCGGCCACAACTTCCAAGGCTGGGGTGTGACAGTAGAATGATCTCATTTTTGAAGGTCGGGGACTCTAGAAAGAAGAAAATGGCAGTATTCTTTCACAGTAGGAATGCTGGAAGGACGGATGAAAAAAGGATATGCACCAACAGCCCACGTGCGTGGGTTAGCGGAAGGATATTTCTCTTCTAAGTCCTTAGTTGTAACGAGACTTCTTGGAATAATGGTGCTCACCGTAGGAGGAACAACATCATTAGCTTTACCTTTGTTCTTTGAGGAACTAGAGTTTCTATAAGAAGAAGAAGCCATTGTTATCAGAAGGGAGAAAAGGGTTTTCTCTGAAGAAGAAGGTTAGAGAAAGTTGAAGACAAGTACGAGTTGAGTAAAGAGAGTTTGAGAAAGTTTGAAAAATTATGAAGTGTAAATGAAGAAGTTTAATGTGTATTAGTAAATGAATAAGCTAAAATCATGGTCATAATTACCTCGATAACCGGTAAAGGTATTGTTGAATCGTGGGATGACGTGTGTTCGGGGCATTAAATGTGAAGAGGTGTGCATCTAATCAACCGTCAAAAACTTTTCAGAGGGAGTCAGAGAATTTTCCGCCAAGAAAAGTATCTTCACCAACTTCCCGGTGACACAAGGATGTGCCACCGGAAGCAGGGGGACTATCTGTATAGAGTTAAATATGTTCACATTAAATACTCGCATGCTAGAACAACACGTGGAGCCGAAGACAGAAGACAGAAGACAATAAGATTCGAAGGCAACAGTCTCGTTTGTTGCTGAAGGGAATGGTATTCATAAAGACGAAATAAATGCCTGTCACCTGGTGGCATTCAATGAAGAATATTCTATAGCATTAAGTATATGGCCCGTTACAGAGAATATAACATTCACTGCTTACCGTTACACTTTCTTCAATGACCCTCATAATTGTTATTAAAGAGGGGTTTGATCTTAGGACCTTATTTCCCTAGGTAGCACTATTAATAGTGATTTTCATAACCATTATAATGGACACGAATTTTCTGATAAGCATACACTATATTTCATCTAAAGCTCAATAATATTTTACTTTCCTGCTTATTCATATTGTCAGCTCTGCTCCCGGAATCAAGATTTAAGTTGTTTTATCTTAGCTCCAAGGCTAAGTCTTACATTTTAGTCTAATTTATTTATCATTTTAGGATCAAATCAATTCACTTGTCTATAAATTACGCGTAAATTGAGCTGTATCGTTTATAGGGGAGGGTATGAAATTGAAAATTTGACTCACTTTTCCCAAAGGGTATAACTGGCATAAAAGTGGAAATTTTCTGGAAAAATAATCAGTGCCCTTTTACACGGAAAAAGGAATAAGGCAGATATCAGTGAGGGACGTAGCTACTGCAGTAGGGAGCAGAAATTGGGGTGAGCTTCAACAATATCAACGTAAAAACGGATCTCATTAAGAAGGTTACCATTTATTCTTGAAGTTGCTCTTCAATTTTGGCCTTGTTGTTTCCCCTTCCTTAGCTTCTTTCTCCACTAGCAATCCTCGCCTTCTTCTGTCTGTCTCTTACAAGTCTCAAAATGCAAGTGGATCCCAACACACATCCTTCCTTTCGCATTCGTTTACTTAATGAAGGGTATATGGATAGAATAGTAAGTTTTTTTCTTATCTTTTTGTTTATCTGTATTCCTGCTTTGTTAAATGTTCGTTTTGATGATCTGGTTTTGTTAGCAAATGCCGGCGGCTTTCGTGAAAAGAGAACAAGAAGATGTTAGCGAAGCAATGCTTACTGAAAACGGATGAAGCAGGGACTTTGTGAGAAACAAAGATAGTGAGGGAGGAAAGGTCTAGTAAGTACAACATATGTGAAGGAGAGTGGTCACAGTTTGTGGAGTACCACAAGCTGGAGCTAGGGGACGTCTTGCTCTTCTATCTCGTTGAATAATCGACGTTCCATGTCCAGCCCTACACAAAGAAATGTTGTAGAAACCTTCCCCCTTTTGATGAACTCAGCAGTTCCGAGGAAGAGGATCGAGTACCTTCAAGAGAATCCACGAAAGTTAAAACAAAGCAAAACGAGTCATCAGGTGACACATATTTTCTTTTGGTTCCGTATTTTGAATGCAAGTTTTGGAAAAAATTAGAACATCACAATTTAGACTGATGCGGAGTTCCTGCTAGTGGGGTTGTGGCTCTAGTTGATTACTTGATATATGTCGCCATTATTTGTTATAATTAGTTAAGTGTATGATATATCAGTTACCTCAGTGTTCCTACATAATGTTCAGCATTGATGTTATTTTGGAGTCTGATAGTTGATCTTACCTTTTTAAGGAAATAGACAACTTTTGTACATGTAGGAGAAACATCATTTGGTAGAACGTCAGGTGTTTGTATCACCACATGTTTCTGTCCTCGAGGAAATGAAGCAAACAAACGAATCAAGGAAAATTCATAACACAGGGCCTTAAGAATTTCAGAAAAGATTACGGCCCTACTTTTTTGCTTCATTTAGCCACTTCAGTTAACCGTGGATAAGAAAAAGTTGCTTTGGGGGATAAAAGACTTATTTTCCCTAGTATCATAGGAAGTGCAGACAGTTCCATGAAGTTCTATAGTAGTCTTTTGGGTCCTGACAAGACAAAGACTGAGTTATTCCAAAGCGAAAGCAACATGTGTAATGGTGAACTAGAAGTAAGTGGAGATGTTTACTCGTACTTTTTATTAACTTAAGCGCAATGTTGAGGGGAAAAATTGCCAGGACTGCGGAAAAAGGGAAGTGGTACCAGAAAAAGTCCAATTATGTTTGCAGGTTGCTCATATATATTTGACTGGTATTCTGCTATTTCCTTTCTCCAAAATGGGAGAAAATAGAGTATGAAACAGATAGATAGGTTGGGAATCATGCAAATTTTCTCTGTATGGACATTTCAGTGTATGCAGAACCTATCCAACTTCCCGTTAATATCTATAGGAAAAGGTCTGATATGGGGATCATAGCATCATTAGCTGTTTTCTTGTGAAGCTCCAGTGCACCAGCAATTATAGTTATCTCCTCATGTGTTATTTCTCCACCTTTACCGGGAATGGGAGGCATAAGCAAACAATGTGTTTACCCTAAAAATGGGATAACAATTGAATTTGTTCGCAGCGCTAAGGATCCGTAAACCAATCGATACTTTAATAACAATATGGTAAAATAATTGAAATATAAGAAGAGAATGATGTAACCGTCGATGATGATGAACAGAGTAAAAGAATGTGAACCTTCTTGATAGTGTTAGTAATCGTATTTTGATAGCTAAAGAGAAGAGAGTTTTTTATTGATATGTTTCAGATGATTACAAATATGAGCCCAAATCCCTTCTTATAGGCTACAACTATAACTGTAAACAAGGTAAATTACTGATTATAGGATAAATCCCCTAAAATCCGAGATAGAATCTCCCCAAATCGCGCTGTAACGGTTGAGACGGTTGAGACAATCACTCCTGGCGAAATATCCGGTGATAGGCTAAAATATGTGGCTTGAGACCGGTCTTCGGTCCTATGACATTTCCCAGCCGGTCGCATCCCATTCCGCTTATGTCGAATATCGGACCCATCTCTTTATCTACGAATCGGATATCCACGCCGTGACTCCTTCTAATTGGGTCAGCCCTGACCCGAACCCGTATATAAATATTTTACCCAATACAGATAGTCCCCTCGTTTATTAGAGAGCAAGGATAATAAACGATGTGAGTTTGCATTCACCGATTTCTCGAAGCTTGTGATCGATACATCCGATGGCGACGATACGTGTATGACACTAAATTGAGGCTCCCCCTCGAAGCAAACAGATTGTGACGGCATCTTTATAACGTTCGAATAATGCCAAAATAAGCAATCATCACAGGTCCTATCCTTGGTTATCGTGTATGCTGCAGGCATTTAATGCGTGCATTTAATGCCTGACCGCTTCGTGCTTTGTGCCGCCGCCTTTAGTAAAATATAAATACCTCTTTTACCAGCGGATTAACCCTTTTCACCTTTACGTTCGTCAACGTTTCTGTCACGACCCAAAATCCCAACCTGGTCGTGATGGCGCCTCTCGTGGGGACAAGGCAAGCCAAACCAACCTAATTCC
>MCJB01001780.1:146879-196934 GCA_002018475.1 Nicotiana obtusifolia
GAGACCGGTCTTCGGTCCTATGACATTTCCCAGCCGGTCGCATCCCATTCCGGTTATGTCTCATTCCAGTTATGTCCCATTCCGGTTGTGTCCCATTCCGGTTGTATCAAATATCGGACCCATCTCTTTATCTACGAATCGAATATCCACGCCGTGACTCCTTCTAATTGGGTCAGCCCTGACCCGAACCCGTATATAAATATTTTACCCAATACAACATTACCTATTTTTTACCCGCTCATATTCAACTAGAGCCGCCCCTTTGCCCCCAGTAATAAAGTAGCATTAGAGAAGAGTGTTAGACATGGATTTTGCATAGCATAAAAGTGCTGATTGGCTTTCAGATCAGAATATTAGCACCTTTGTCGTCCAATACAATCTCCACTCTCTTATTAGTGTAATTCGTATACTCCTCCATTTCAGTTTATGTGAATCTATTTCTTTTTTATCCGTTTAAAAAAGAATGACTTTTTTTTTAAATTTAAAAGCAATTTAACTTAAACTTTCAATACTACTCTTAATGAGAAGTTTTATAGAGCCTATTTGGCCAAGCTTGTGGGAGGTCAAAAGTACGTTTTTTTTTCAATCAAAAAAGTACTTTTTTTAAAAATTTAAGGTGTTTTGCTAAAATAAAAAAGTACTTTTGAGCTACAGCACAAGCAATTTTTCTGCTTTTGGGGAGAAGCTACAAATTCTAGCTTCTTCCAAGAAGCAAAGGAGAAGTTGAAAATTAATTTGTTCAAGACAAAAATAACCTTACAATAAATTTATATTTTTTAAATTATCCCTCATTAATTTAATATTTTTTTTCCATTTCCTTTTCCTTTCTCTTTTTATTTCTGCTATACATTTATTCACTTTTTATTTTAGTCATATTTTTATTCTCTTTCTCTTATTCCTACGAGTAGATTTTAAATTTATATTGAATGATATATTTTGATATGTTTAAATTATCATGTAAATAATAAGTAATACCAAACACTTACTGTTATTGCTTTGGAATAACTATATTTTATATTGATTGATATTTCAAATTTATATGTTTACTTTACGTTTTATATTTTAATTGAATTCTTTTTTAATGAATATTTAAATTTATTTTTCTTTTCTAAATAATACTAATCGCAAATTGAACCTTTACTATCCTTTTTTTGTAATTTGATTCGTAGAAGTATATTTTAAAAGATTGGCTAAACTCAATGAACTTGCAAAAAGCACAACTCAAACAAATTGGCCAAACACAAACTGCTATTTTGCATAATTACTTTTTCAAAAAATATTTTTTAAAATAAGTATTTTTTGACAACTTGACCAAACGGGCTCATCATCACACAAATACTCTAGCATGTTTAACACCACATGCTTCAAAAGACTTATAACTACACAAATATTATGTCTTATTTAGGACCATAAGTTTTGAAAGTCCATATTTTTTTCTTAAACTTCATACTCAGTTAAATAAATTAACATAAATTGGAACAGAGAAAGTAGTAATTATTATTGTGTCCATGATAAAATGAACCATTGTATAGTTTTTTTTAACCAAAAGAACAATAGGTTAAGCGTATACAATTTAAAAAGGCCAAAGACTACGATACAGATAAAATAAGAGCATAAGTACAGTAGGTTTGCAAAATGGGAAGAACGCCATTCAAATTCAAGTTGTAAATAGTTACAAAGAGAAGAGATACTCTAGTAAACTTCTCCCCTAAAGTATAATATGTTTGCTCTGTCGGCTTCAAAAGGCATACTGTGAGAAAACAGTGGCACTGTCATACTATATAATGCCTACAAAAACATCGGGAATGAGCAAAAGGACATAGACGCCCTAAATTGGAGAAAGACTAGAGCATATAGCTCTCGTCAAATAGGAGGAAGAAACGTAAAAGATAAACGAATTTGACAGCTACCCCCATAAATAATTTCCTACTGCAAATGACTGTCCATAGCACATAAAATTAGTAAAGTGAAAGAAATAAAAGGCAATCTTTTTTTATAGCAGATTAAATTTACTCATTTAAAAATACTTTTTATTCCCTCCATTCTACTTTTTGTGACAAGATTTTTTCCCGTTTATTATAAAAAGAATAACAACTTTCTAGGTTTAAAAATAATTAAATGATAACTTCTAAGTTTAGAAATAATTAAATGACAGTTTTTTAAGTTTAGAAATAATTTAAATTTAAATTTCACATTTTATTCTTAATAAGATAATTTATAATCACACGAATACCTATAATTTATTTTAGACCACAAAATCAAATTTGTGCTTTCCTTCTTAAATTTCACGTAAAATGGAACGGAGGTACTCTAACGTATAATTCAAAATAAAGACATATGGGTTACAGATTAGGAGCTGGGTCCAGCAATCCTGATGAGGGCCTAGTCTTCATGTGTTTCAATTGGGGCAAAAGTGCACAACCAATCATTCTTAGGGCTGCTATTTTAGAATTATTTAATATTTATTTTATTTTTAAATTTTAAATTAAATTAAAAAATTAAATTCAAGATGTATTGGCTAATTCTTGAATAGTAACCCGTTAATGTGGCTGTCTGGTGTCATTTCGACTCCAAATAAATCAGGCGGCTATATGTAGACAAAATTTAAGAAATTTTTTCAAAAACCTAGCAGTGATAGGTATTTTACTAACATGGCAGCTACATAAATACATATCTTATCAGACAACTATAAACATGCGTCAATAATCACGTTTAAGAAAAATATCCAAAGAATTTCATTCCTAAATAAGCGCCCAAAGTGATTTAGTTTTCTAATAATGAGCAATAGTCCTAAAAATAAGCAAATTTGACTGCAAACGTATTGGGAGGATAATTTCCATCCAAAATAACTCCTTCCTCCCTGTAGGCATAGTATACCCTTTTTTGAGGGAAAATCTTGTCACAAAAAGAATTTAATTCAATTAAAAAATTATTTAATATTATTTACAATATATTATATTTTAAAATTTATTTACCGTATATTAACATAAGGAATATCTGCTTTACCCTTGGCTACGGATAACAATTAAATTTATACGTGGTTTTAAGGATATATGATTTAATTTGATACAAAACAAAGAATGAATGAAAATAGAGGCTAAATTCAGTAAATAAGAAAGAAATCTAACTACCAATATTGAATGGCTTTACTTTGGCAGAATCCTCCAAGATGAAATATGAAGCAGATAGAAGGAGAAAGTAGATAGAATAAACTGTAGCTTTTCGTATATTGTTTGTTCGTTATGTCATGCTCTTTTTACAATTGTGCTCCCCCTTTATCTAAAGATGGGAATGAGTTTTATATAAGGTAAAAGACCTGTATATAAGGTAAAATATCCCTAGAATTAATGGCTTCAACGTTTTTACTGATCTTTGCCGTGATTCCTCCCGAGATATTCACATATCACGGGATTTCCGGTCCTTTAGTTACGCAAATCTAATGATTTTACCCTAGGGTGTTTTACCCTAACCGGCCTCAAGGATCTCATCTCGAGCACCTTGGCTTCGAGCTCCGTTCCGATGGAATTCGGTCTTAGCCTCCAACTCTCGATATCTCGATCCCGTCCTATCGAGCAGTAACTCCAATCGATGCCGGTCGCATGAATTCGAAACCGATATTTCCTATGCAAGTGATCGAATTCAACCCCATCCAGATAGTTCCCTCATTTTTTAGAGAGTGATGATAAAAAATGACATGAGCTGCCGCTTTTAAGATTAGGTTTAAGGGAGACATACTTATGGCGCGTAACACGGAACTCGGGGAGTCACATCGCAAAACGTCATATTGGTGAATGACGGCAGCATGATGACGCACGTGTCAAGTATCAAAAATGCCTTTTCATAGACCAACTGAAGACAAACTCTGCAACGCCTGCAAACGCTAATTAATGTTTTCTCATTTTGGGACTCGAACCGCCACCTTTAAAAGGGTATAAATAGCCCTCCCTTCCTTCAATTCCAAAGTTTGCGTTATTGTATTCTTCAAGTTTTCTGAATTTGTTCACATGTGTAATCTCCTTTGTTCTTGTTTTACTCCTGATACCTACTATCTTCTTTAACTCTTTATTTTTAATGGCAAAGACATCCAAATCTGTTCCCCAGAAACAAACCCCTTCTTCTTCTCATTCCATTGAAGAAACTGAACCTGTCGTTGTTGAGGGGACTTCGACCGAGCCCCCACTAAAAGCGTTCGTACCAGTTGGATGCTCAACTTGATTACGAACAAAAACATCGAGAGGGTGAAGCAGGATTGCAACTGGTTTGGTAAGGACGTGGTGGTTACTTCACCAGAAGAGGCAATCACCACCCACGTGGAGGGCTACTTGAGTGTTTACACTTACCCCTTCATGCTGGGCCCTTTGACCCCGTCATCGTCGAATTTTGCAAAAGGTGCGATGTAACGCTGGTTCAGATTCATCCCTCTTTTTGGAGAATAGTCATTCTCTTCCGTTTTTTTGTGAGTAAGATCGAAGGGCACCCCTTCACCCTCGATCATCTCCTGTGACTATACAGTCCCCGAATCTTCCGAGGGGGACTAATAAAACTCGCTCGCCGGGCTAGCAAAGCCCCCTTTTCGAGCATCAACGAGGATAAGGACCGAGGGTGGATGAGCCGATTTGTTCGAATAAAGACATCGGATGTGATCCCTGCCGAAGACATGCCGTTCCCTGAAAAGTGGAACATGAACCGTAAGTGCTAACTTTCTATTTCAATTCGTCCGGTGTCTTTCCTTTGTTATCTCACTAACATGTCTCGCATGGTGTAGTTGTTTCTCAAATGCTGGCTGCGATTCAGCACTTGAAAGAATGGGTCGAGAAGGTGGTGTCTCAAAGGACCTATCCAGAGCGTGCCTGGCGCGAGATACTGAAGGGCCGATGGGAGGCCAAAAATCATGGCGAGACCGATAATGTTTATATTCCACGTCTTATGTTATCGATGATGGTGCTGACCTATAACTTACTTCGTTCTTCCTTTGCAGGTCTATCGAAGGACCTTGAATTGAGGCCAGCGTTCCCTGGTTGAGAGATTCCCTGCCATCCCCCTGCCTCAGAGCAGGAGAGGGAGAAAAAGAGGAAAGAAGTCCCCAGTTTTTCTGGGCTCGAGAGGAAGAAGCCGAAGAAAAGTATAGCTCACAGACTCAAAATCTCGGACATAGCTTATCGATTGGATGATGAATCCGAGGAAGACGAAGGCCTCGAACTTTTGGGCAGTGAGCCATCTCGGGTAGTCCCCGAGCAGAGAGCCGATGAAACCCATCTTCATCGAGTAGAGGGCCCCGAGATGGGAGCGAGAACTGTGGCTTCTGCCGATGCGGGAGAGGCGACGCAGGGAATCCTAGGCCCCCCATAAATGATGGACTCCCCTTCCTTTTCGGAGTCAACTTTTAACGAAGCCCGAGCCGCAAAAGCACATTCACCGACCAAAGGCTCTATGCCGGAAGGACCTTTTCAAGATTTCTTCGATGGTGTGCCACCAGCGGATACTTTTGTGCTCGAAGTGCCGAGGAAGAGTCCCTCCACCGGAACGAGCAAGGCATCTTTCGGTCCAAAGCTGGTCGATAGATTTCCTGCTCCGAGTTCAGACCCTGATCGAAAACAAATAACAAGGTTTGCCATTCCCAAAGATGCTAGGGTCCCTTCTGTGCCTGTGGGGGTGGCTAGTTATCTTCGATGTTTAGTAACCGAGGAAGATCAGGCCGCAATGGACGAGGTGGATGCAGCCTGCTTGTTCAATGAGGCTCAACAAGCATTAAATAAGGTAAACTTCTGATAACCCTTGTCTGGTGTTCGCCATTTAACATTTCAAACATTGATTCATATTTTCTTTTATACTCGTAGGCCTCGGTGCTTTATTATGAGGCTTTTCTTCGACAAAGGGAAGAAAAGGCACGTCGTGAGCGGCTCGAACGGGAGATGTCGACCCTTCGGGCCGAACTATACTTTGTGCGTAAGGAAAATTCTGGCATAATCGACCAGATGGGGCAATAACTTGACCGAATAAATCAATTTCGATCTACGGTGAGTGAGGCCAAAGCAGAAACCAATGAATAGAGAGCCGAGACCGATCTGCTGACCTCGGAAAAAGAATCCCTCCAAGGTCAAATGGTTTCTTTGGAAAATCAACTTTCGGAGGCACAAGAGAAAATCGGGACTCTGACTAAGAGCACCGATATGCTTCAACCCCAGGTCGAGAAGCTCACTTCGGATCACGAAATGTTGGTCAATGAGCTGCAATCGACAAAATCGGATGTTGCTGCATCCAGAGCTGAGACCGATGAGTTAGTAGCCCAATACAGGGCCGATGCCGAGGCCGCTCAGGAACAATCGAAGATTTTGGTCGAATATACCAAGTGCCAAACCCGCATGTCTGTTCTTAAAGAGTTACAAGCTCGGGTCTTCGATCTACCTACCGAGATCGATGATGCTAGAAAGATCGAAGCCGAAGCCAGAAAACAGGCCTTCCCAGAAGAAGAAGAAGAAGAAGAAGACTCCGAGAATTCTGAATAAAATGCCTCTTTTGTATAATGGTTTTTTTTTTAACGAAGTCCCCATTTCTGTAACATACTTTGTTCATATATATACAAAGATCTTCCTTTCTTTCCATTCGTGGATAACTTATTTTGATTCTCCGTACTAGAACCGATGGTTCATCTAATTGAATTTTCTGTTCTTCAGGCTTAGTTAAGACTTAGCCAATTTCAAGATATGCCTTAGCAGACTTTCCCTTTCTTCAATCGATTTAGTAAGGCCTTAGCCTCAAAAAGGTCCGGGGTTTGCCTCAATAGGTCTTGCTTCCTTTCGATTTTCATTAACTCAACTCGGCCTTTGCCTTTTAAGAAATCGGGGTTTGCCTTAACATGTCTTACTCCCCCTCGAGTTTTATTAACTTCATTTGGCCTTAGCCTTTTAAGAAATCGGGATTTGCCTTAACAGGTCTTACTCCCCGTCGAGTTTTATTAACTTGATTCGGCCTTAGCCTTTTAAGAAATCGGGGTTTTCCTTAACAGGTCTTATTCCCCTTTGATTTTCGTATAAAACTCTGAGAAATGTTAGTTTTTGATCATGCAACGAAAATCGAAATGGCCCTTGGGCTCGGAGACAAGATATTAGTGCCAAAAAACTTTTGTTAGCATTCAAGTGCTTGTACAATTTGCTTAGGGGGTAGATCAATCTATTTGGGCACGGTTCTTTTGACCTTTTGACCCTTACATCGATTCCTAATGATCTATGAGAAGTTCCCCCGAATTGAACGAGCTAAGCAGTCTTCTGATATTTAAGGTCGATCGAAGTTGAGCACCGAACATTTTTGCCTTCGATATGCGACCGATCTAAGTTAGCACGATTCCTGGTTGCCTCATTAAAAACCTTGTCGTAAAACCCAATTTGGGACAAAACCGGTCGAAGGGAAAAAGAGTGCAATCAGTCCTAATGTCCTGTGCCTCCCGTCTCAAGGTTACTTCATTTGATATCTGCAGGTGTTAGTAACATAAAACAAACAAACGAAGAATGAAAGTTCATACCTCAACAATAGTATCGTTTCAAGTGTTTTATGTTCCAATTGTTCGGCAGTTGTTTGCCATCCATTGTTCCAAGCTTGTAAGATCCCTTTCCGATGATCATTAAGATGGTGTAAGGCCCTTCCCAGTTCGGCCCTAACTTCCCTTCGTTCGGGTCTCGAGTATTGGGTGTGATTCTTCTGAGCACTAGGTCTCGGATGTTGAAGTGTCGAAGATGGGCTCTCCATTGTAGTACCTTTCGATCTTTTGCTTTTGGGCGGCCATTCGAACAAGGGATGCTTCCCTTCTTTCATCCAATAATTCCAAATTGGTATTCATATCTTCGCGATTCGATTCTTAGGTTGCATAGCGGAATCTGATACTCGGTTCGCCTACTTCGACTGGCATCAACGCTTCAGCACCGTACACTAGAGAGAAAGGAGTGGCCCCGGTGCTGGTTTTCTCGGTTGTGCGATATGCCCATAAAACTTCAGGCAATATTTCTTTCCATTTTCCCTTTGCGTCGGTTAACGTTCTCTTTAGGTTTCGAATTATGGTTTTGTTGGTCGATTCAGCTTGTCTGTTGCCGCTTGGGTGATAGGGCATTGATAGGATCCTTTTGATCTTGTTGTCTTCGAAGAACTTCGTCACTTTGCTGCCCATAAACTGCTCGCCATTATCGCACACGATCTTTGATGGCATCCCAAATCGACATACGATGTGATCCCAGATGAAGTCGATCACTTCCTTTTCCCTAACTTTCTCATATGCCTGTGCTTCAACCCATTTGGAGAAATAGTCAGTCATAAAAAGAATGAATTGAGCCTTACCTGGTGTGTAGGGGAGAGGGCCGACGATGTCCATCCCCCATTTCATGAATGGCCACAGCGACAAGACTGAATGCAGCGTCTCCTTGGGTTTATGGATCATTGGTGCGTGTCTTTGGCACTCGTTACACTTGCGAACAAATTCCTTTGCATCTTTTTCCATATCGATCCAATAATAGCCGGCTCGAATTATTTTTCGGACCAGGGATTCGACGCCGGAATGATTTCTGCATGTGCCACCATGTATTTCCCTTAAGGTATACTCGGTGTCACCCGGTCCCAGACATATTGCGAGGGGGCCGCTGAATGTAATTCTGAATAGGGTTCCATCATCGGATAAACAGAATCGGGCTGCCTTTGTGCGTAATGCTCTCGATTCTTTGGGGTCCGAAGGGAGCTTACCTGAGCTGAGATACTCTATATACTTGTTCCTCCAATCCCAGGTCAAACTTGTTGAATTGATTTCGGCATGGCCTTCCTCCACCATCGACCTCAAAAGTTGTACGACCTTCTCGGACTCGATCTCCTCATGTTTGACCAACGATCCCAGATTGGCGAGGGCGTCGGCCTCACTGTTTTGCTCTCGAGGTATGTGTTGCAAGGTCCATTCTTTAAACCTATGCAGTGTGACTTGAAGCTTGTCCAAATACCTCTTCATTCTCCCTTCTCTGACTTCGAAAGTCCTGTTCACTTGATTGACTACGAGGAAGGAATCACACTTGGCTTCGATTATCTCCGCTCCTAGGCTTTTTGGCCAGTTCTAAACCTGCAATCATAGCTTCATACTCTGCTTCATTGTTAGTTAATTTCACAGTCTTGATAGACTGTCGAATTGTACTCCCAGTCGGGGGCTTTAGCACGATACCAAGCCCTGATCCCTTCGCGTTCGAGGTGCCATCTGTGAACAAAGTCCACACTCCCGAAGGAATCCCCGATTCGGTCATTAATTCTCTCTCGACCTTGGGTATTAGCGACGGCACAAAATCGGCGACGAAATCCGCCAACACTTGAGATTTGATCGCAGTTCGGGGCCGATACTCGATATCGTACCCGCTTACTTCGATAGCGCACTTGGCCAATCGGCTGGATAGCTCGGGCTTGTGCATTATATTTCTCAGGGGGTAAGTCTTTACTACACATATGGGATGGCATTGGAAGTAGGGTTTTAGTTTCCTAGAGGCACTCAATAAAGCGAGTGCTAATTTTTCTAAATGTGGGTATCTAGTTTCGGCCTTACCTAAGGTTCTACTAACGTAATAAATAGGAAACTGCGTACTTTGTTCTTCTCGAACCAGGACCTCACTCACCGCTACTTCCGAGACGGCAAGGTAGAGGTATAGTCGTTAACCTGTTTTTGGTGTATGCAGCAAAGGTGGGCTAGAGAGGTACCTCTTAAGTTCTTTTAACACGCGTTGACACTCCGGAGTCCACGAGAAATTGTTCTTCTTTTTCAACAAGTTGAAAAATCGGTGACTCATATCGGACGATCTCGAGATGAATCGGCCCAAAGCGGCTATCCGGCCTGTCAGCTTTTGTACGGCCTTTACACTGTCTACAATTGTAATGTCTTCGATGGATTTGATCTTCTCGTGGTTGATTTCTATTCCTCGGTTCGAGACTATGAAACCGAGGAATTTTCCCCAGCCCACACCGAATGCGCATTTCTCCGGGTTCAACTTCATGTTGTACCGTTTCAGCACTTCGAACTTCTCCTGCAAATGGCTCAAATGGTCCTCTGCTCGCAGGGACTTAACTAACATATCATCAATATAAACCTCCATTGTTTTTCCTTGTTGTTCTTCGAACATTTTGTTTACTAGGCGTTGATAAGTGGCCCCGGCATTCTTTAACCCCAATGGCATCACGTTATAACAGTATGTACCATACTTAGTGATGAAGGATGTCTTTTCCTGATCATCCTAGTCCATTCGTATTTGGTTATAGCCAGAGTAAGCATCGAGAAAGCTAAGGGTCTCATGGCCAGCAGTAGCATCGATCATGCGATTGATATTGGGTAAGGGAAAAGAATGTTTAGGGCATGCCTTGTTTAAATCCTTACAATGTATGCACATTCTTAATTTATTTCCCTTTTTAGGGACTACAACTACATTTGCTAACCATTCTGGGTATTTAACTTCCCGAATGGACCCTATATTAAAAAGTTTAGTTACCTCATCCTTGATGAACGCTTCTTTGACTTCGGATTGAGGCCTCCTTTTTTGCTTGACCGGCCGGAATTTTGGATCGATGCTGAGTTTGTGGGTCGTGATTTCCGATGGTATATCTGTTATGTCGAGATTGGACCAAGCAAAAGAATCTTTGTTAGCTATAAGAAATTGTATAAGTTTTGTCCTGAGCTCGGAACTTAGGTCCGAGCCCAGGTATACCTTTCGATCAGGCGAGTCTTCTCGGAGTGAAATTTGCTCGAGTTCCTCAACCGTTGATTTAGTTGCGTCGGATTCATCGGGACCGACGAATGACCGGGGAACCCCGTAGCCATCATCTTTGAGATGTTGCTGTTCACCTTCATTTGTCAAAGGCGATGCCTGTGATTGCTATTTGACCCTTTGGGAAGGAATTGTTGGTATCGGTACTGCTTCTTCTACTGTGAACATCTCTTTCGCGGCAGGCTGTTCCCCGTAAACTGTTACAATCCCATCAGTCGATGGGAATTTCAACACTTGATGTAGTGTAGAGGGTACCGCTATCATATCGTGAATCCACGGTCTCCCGAGCATAGCGTTGTACCTCATGTCTCCGTCAATCACGCAGAATTTTGTTTCTCGAATGGTACCGGTAGTGTTTACCGGTAATGTTATTTCGCCTTTGGTCATTTTTCAGACCATGTTGAATCCATTGAGAATCCGAACCACAGGGATAATTCGGTCTGTCAGTCCGAGCGGTTCGATAACCCATGATCGGATTATGTTGGCCGAACTACCAGGATCAACCAGTACGCGCTTTACCTTCGTTTTATGTACAAGCACCGATATTACTAACATGTCGTTATGAGGTTGCATGATTCCTTCTGCATCTTCCTCGCTGAAATGCAAGATTCCCTCCATCGCATAATCCCGAGTGCGCTTTTCCCGAGTGATGGATATCTTAGTGCGCTTTAATACCGGACCTTGGGGCGCATCTACCTCGCCGATGATCATATTGATTGTGTGCTGAGGCTCCTTCTGGTTCACTGCTTATTCCTGTTCCCATAACTGTTTTTGGCTCGGTCGCTCAAAAACTCTCGAAGATGCCCATTTTCGAGCAACCCTTCCACCTCCTCTCTCGACTGTCGACAGTCTTCTGTCCTGTGCCCATGCGTACCATGATACTTACATATCAAACTGGGGTCTCTCTTGGCAGGGTCCGATTGAAGCGGTCGAGGCCACTTAGTGTCCTTAATACAACCGATGGCCGACACGAGAGTAGCTGAATCGACGTTAAAGTTGTATTCCGATAGTTGCGGTGCTTCTCGATGACCAGTGGTTCTCTCGAAGTTGTTTCTCATCAAGGGTCCTCGGTTGTTCCGATTATGATCATTGCTCCTTTCTCGTCTATGGGAGCCCTGCCTTGCTGGAATGACTTTCCTGTCCCCAGGATATGGTCAATGCCTGTCTCTGCTCGATTTTGATTCTCGATAAATATCCCTTCGAATCCTATCATGGTTTCTGATGGGGTAAGTAGATCCCGAAGGGGCTCCAAGTTGGTCGTCCTTGACTCTGATCTTTGACCTGTATCGGTTGTGTATATTCGCCCATGTGGCGGCTGGATATTCAATCAAGCTTTGTTAAAGCTGCTGCGAAGCCGTTGAACTTCGAGCGTTGAGTCCTTGGGTGAAAGCTTGTACCCCAATCGTCTGTGACCGGTGGCAGGTCCATCCATTCCATCTGAAAACGAGATACAAATTCCCTAAGCATCTCGTTATCCTTTTGTCTAATTCTGAACAGGTCCGATTTCCGCGTCTCCACTTTGATGGCGCCTGCATGTGCTTTTACGAAGGTATCTGCGAGCATGGCAAAAGAATCGATGGAATTCGAGGGCAAATTGTGATACCAAGTTATTGCCCCCTTTGACAAGGTTTCCCCGAATTTCTTCAAGAGAACGGACTCGATCTCATCGTCTTCTAAATCATTTTCCTTTATGGCGCACGTGTACGCTGTCACATACTCGTTTGGATCAGATGTCCCGTTGTATTTGGAAATTTCCGGCATGCGAAACTTGTTCGATATGGGTTTTGGAGCTGCGCTTGACGGGAAAGGTTTCTGTACGAATTTCTTGGAATCTAAGCCTTTCAATATCGGGGATGCTCCTGGGATTGGATCCACCCTCGAATTATATGTCTCCACTTTTTTGTCGTTGGCCTCGATCTTCTTCTCGCCAGACTCGACTCGTCTGGTCAGTTCCTCGAGCATCTTCATGATCCTGGAATTCGCCCCCGATCCGCCTTCGCTCGGTCCCTCTGCGGTTGGTTCATTTTCGGGGATGGTTTCCCGAGAGGGGCCGGCCTCAACCTTATTCGAAAGTTGGCTCCGATTTTGCAGTTGGGCAATGGCCGCTTGCTGGGCTTGCAGCATGTTGAAGATCATCCTGAGGTTAATCCCGTCCTCTTTGTCGTTGTGAGTTGTTGAACAGTATTCTCTACGAACACTGTTTGATGGGCCAGTAGTCCAATCCACATCGACCACCATTTGTGAATTAGCGTCGACTGGAACTTCATCACCGGGTGCCATGTTATTGTTTTCGCCCTGGTGGTCAAACTCGCCATCAACGTATGGAGGCACAGATTGTGAGTGTGACATGATTGTATTGACCTGAAATCAAAAACTTCTCCAAAGAACAAGCATAAAATAATTTGTGTGACAGAAAATTGTATCAAACGTTCACTATTATCCTTAGCCCCAAGGTGGGCGCCAAACTGTTTACCCTTGGCTATGGATAACAATTAAATTTGTACGTGGTTTTAAGGACACGTGATTTAGTTTGACACAAATAAAGAATAAATGAAAATAAAGACTAAATTCAATAAATAAGAAAGAAAGCAAACCACCAATATAGAGTAGCTTTACTATGGAAGAATTCTCTAAGATAAAATATGAAGCAGATAGATCGAGAAAATAACTAAAATAGACTGTAGTTTTGTGTATACTGATCGTTCGTTGTTGATCTCTTTTACAATTGTGCTGCCCCTTTATATAAGGAAGGGAATGAGTTTTATACAAGGTAAAAAACCTATCTACAAGGGAAAATATCCCTAGAATTAATGGCTTCAACGTCTTTACTGATTTCTGCCGTGATTCCCCCCGAGATATTTACGTATCACGGGATTTCTGGTCCTTCAGTTACCCAAATCTGATAATTTTACCCTAAGGTGTTTTACCCTAATCGGCCTCAACGATCTCGTCTCGGGTGCCTTGGCCTCGAGCTCCGTTCCGATGGCATCCGATCTTGACCTTTATCTCTTGATGTCTCGATCTCGGCCTAGCGAGCAGTGACTCCAATTGATGCCAGTCGTACGAATTCGAAATCGATATTCCCTATGCAAGCGATCTAATTCGACCCCATACACTTGGTGAGGCAGCCTTGAGGACCGCTCAGCCAAATGCCCCACGGTGCCAAGTCCAATGTTAGGGCCATGTCAATATGCTTATAGAACCTAACTTTTTTGGGCAGGGGAAGGAGAAATAGGAGAGAGAATAACTAAACTATTAAGATTTCTCTATAGAAGCTATTTTATTCCTACATCAAATAAAAAAAATTTAAATACCTTTTAGGCTCTTAAAGAAATTATCACCTAATAATTTTTAGTTAATTGTGATACTATAATCAAATAATGGGCTGAAATTGTTGGTTTCCAGGTCGTGGTCGATTTCTTATTGAATATAAGATTACTGTTTATGTTTCTTATTCTTAACATTATAGTTTAGTGTTTGGTTCTGTGAATTTAGTTTGCTAAAAGTTTTATTAAGAATCTTCAAAGTAGATAATCATATTGTCATTGCTTAGTAAGAGACATATTTCTCTGCAACAACTTTGTTACAAATGTATATGCAATTGACCCATTAATAGTTTACTGTACCTTAGTAGTGTTATAATAACTAGCTCTAGTATGTGAACCATTTATTTAGTGAAAGAAAGAAATTCTATTACGCCAAATAGGCACTACTCTTTAGTATCATAAATATATAGTATATCCTCCGTCCTTTTTCATGTTTGATTGGACGCAGAGTTCCAAAAGAAAAATTTTTTTGTTAAAACCTGTGGTCCAAAATAAATATAGATTTATGTGGCTATAAATCATCTAATAATTAATGAAGAGTAAAATAAAAAATTTAAAGTAAAATTATTTCTTAATACCAATGTATGACTTTTCGAAAATATGAACCTTGTTAGTCCAAGTTTTTGTTCACTAATATTTATAGCTTTGGAGAATTGACAGAGTTTGTTGTTAAAAGAATTGTTAATTTCTCCTAAGTTTATCAAATTTGCACGCCAAATTAAATTGATTCAGTATTTATATCAACTTAGACAGATAATCTTGGCGCTCGGAATATATCATAAAATTTTGACATTATCAATATTCTCATGATGCATGAAAGGAGGATATGGGATTGCTGAATTTCAAGCTTCACTAACTTTGATGCAAGATTCATTTTACGACATTTAAAGCTCTCATTAGAACGTAGATTAATTATGATCGTTTCCATTCAGCAAGCTACAAATTTAATTTTGTGCAGTGTTCGTGAAGGCGACGGCACCGGTTGTAGTGCCATAAAATACTCTTAACTTGGCTTTGGGATTTGGTTGGGATTTTAAAAGGACAGATAATTCATCCTTTTTTCTGTACTTCATGTTCCAGGGGCTGTGTTTTATCTCCGTGTTTGACCAGCTATCAGGCCTACGAAACAAACTATAGCCTACGGGAGGAGAAAACGGAGAGGGGAATAAGGATACGAAACAAACTATAGCCTACATCATTATCATTAATTCATTATTCGTTGGATTTAAGTTATATACCTTTCGTTCAATTTTATATCACGGTGGTTAATTGGACATTGAATTAAATAGAGAAATAAAATCTTTTGGAACATATATTATTAAATATGTTATGATATTTATGCGATCACAAAAGTATATTTTCTTTTAGAATAAAATAATAAATCTAAAATTTAGTTATTTAAATATAAATAGCCAATCTTTTGAAACTAATGGAGTATAAAAAGAAAAGTACTGCATAAATTGAAAAGAAGTTTACATTAACATAAGTGCAATTTAACCTATTATAACATGTTATTTAATTATTATTTTTAATTATCAGATCATATTTGTTAAGAATATCAATTATTATTAAAAATAGTTTAAGTTGATAATATAAAAATATTATACACCGTCAATACACAAGTCTTTAACTCTTTTCTTTTAACATGCCACAGGGGGACGGAAGACGGGGGAAAGAGATAGCGTATGAATCCTTTTTTGTCTGAAATGAAATAAATTAATTGAAGAAAAGAAAACGAAGGATGACTAACATCCAGCTCCATGAGGTGATATTTTAAGGACATTAAGACCTTGGGTTGTGCATCTTTTGTTGGATCCCGCGGACTTTGAGGATATTGCTTTCTTTTTCATTCAGCGCTCACGTGTATTTCTATGCCTCCAATTAATCAACTAAACAGCTGACTCCTGAAAGCTGAAATTAAGAGTCAAAATGACAATTTTTTTTTTGACGCCTTTGGAACAAATTATTCTTTTAATTCTCTGACCAATGATTTTTTTTCCTTTTCTTTAAATCTTCTAAGCCATGCATAATCAGTAATTTATCAATTGATTTCTTTAAATCATAATCTTAAGTTGATAAAGTAGTTTCACTTGATACTACAACAACTATGATTCAGTTTCAAACAACTTCAGATTGATTATATAAGTTGTCATTGACTAATTTTCTCCATCTAAATTTATTTTAGACCAACATTATACAAAATAAAAATAAAAAGTATTAGAAGTTCTTTATATTTTTCAATTGGCAATGAAATCTCAGAAATAGGCAGGCAGGATATTGCTGCTTTATTGCAGAATGCAATCTGCATTCTTGAAGAGTTAGTTTAAAAGAAAAGGCTGAAGAGATAAACGAAAAGAAGTCAAGAACTGAAAAGAGGAAAAAAAGAAAGAAAAAGAAAGTTAATATAAGTTGTCGATAATAAGAGGCCAGTTTAAGTGTTTTATTGCATCTATAATACCATACACGAAGGACCTGTCAATTTTGTATTAAAATTTATGATCCTCCTGTTCTAATACGTAACCCAAATACTCAATGCATGATTAAATTAATCAATCTCCAAGTAAGTGTTTCTGTCAACGGATAGAAAAATGATAAGTTGGAAAATTAAGTTAAAAAAAGGAAGAGGAAGAATGGAAATATACTGTAATATGTAAAAGGAAGAAAAAAGGAATTTATTCGTCTTTGACTTTGACTGTGCATGGCTAAAGGGATATATGGAGAGAGATAACACAAACAAAACAATATTTACAGTAGTTTAGCAGATTTTCATCACTTATATGCGGCGAATTCCAGGATGGGGTCTCCCATTCAACGACATTTTCCAAAGTCTGGTAGTAATTTCTTCCCTTTCATTTCCACACCATAATTCACACGAGACTAGTACACATAACATCCAATTAATTTCGTTGTCCACATAACACCACACTTCTTTCCTTATTATTCTTCCTAAGTTTTTAACATTCTCGCTCCAGTTTCTCTCTCCACATATCATTCACCCTAAAGATCTGATCGCAGTCTTTTCATTCATTCTCAAAATATATCTTTTTCCTTCATCTCAAATTTAAGGAAACAAAACTTGCTTGCTTTTCAAGTTCGAACTAGCTAGACCATCCTGTTGCTAACACTTTTTCCTCGTTTTCAGTGAGCGAGCAAATAATTTCCCCGGAGTAATATCACTTTTAATTAATTATATTCTCTTGAAGACAAGTGAGAAAAGTAATTTTTCTTTAGCAGTGAGGATCAGAGACTAACTATTGATCAAGTTAGTACTGAGTCTTTTTTTACTCTCTTTATTTTGATTAGTAAAGCACTTATTCGTGGCGCCCCTAATTTTGCACTTCTCTTTTCATTCATGAAAAGAAAGATATTCCCCCTTCGTGCATGCAGTCTGCAGTCAGATTTGACCCTGGGGGGTGCTTCTGTCATATTATATATAATATTAGTTTGCCTTTTTCACTTGACTATCATTTCTGGTTGCTCTAATATGTCGCTTTGCTCGTATACTTTGTGCGTCTTGCAGGATAGAATATACGTTTAGCAATTTCGAGTGAGGATATCAGCATAATGATGTCCGGAGCAGGAAATGGACAGCTTTCAGTTCCTCCAGGGTTTCGTTTCCATCCCACAGATGAGGAGCTTCTTTATTATTATCTCAGGAAGAAAGTCTCCTGCGAAGCAATAGACTTGGACGTTATTAGGGAAGTCGATCTTAACAAGCTTGAACCATGGGACCTCAAAGGTTAGTCCATTTTCCTATTTTACTTCTTGCTTTTTCTGAGTAAGATATGCTACAACTACAATTATTTGTATCTGAACAATGGTAGCAGGACTTAAGTTTTTTTCTTAAAAAGAAAGAAGCTAGAAAACGCACGTCAATTATTCATTCATGCAGTTAATATTGTGGATATGTCAAGGGAAGAATGTGGAGGACGTACTGTGCTGCCTCCTCATTCTACAGTCTCGTATATAACTTTCTTTTTTCAGGTAATTAACCTAAAAGGCAAACAAGGAATAAGAATAGTCTCCTTCACCTCTACATTTAAATCTTCTCCATTTAGGGAACTTATTAGTTAGATATCGATAATGCTGGGGAAGTCGGTGGATCAAGTTAATCGATAAAGCACTCCTTTGACTTATGAATAGAAAGCGGTTTGATCATAAAGATGTGAGTTCTCTATCACCAAAAATGTATTGTACTTCAAAAACATAAAGAATTTCCCATAATCACCAAAATTTCCAAGGATCTAAATCAACTTCTTCTAAAGATCAACAAAGAACAAAATCATACACAATGACTTTATAATTTTATAGGAGAATATATATAAAACCAGATAAAAAGATTATTTATTCAAGATTTGGCTTATATCCACACAGTGCAAATAAATTTTTACAAAATGAAATATCATATTGAAAATGGAAGTTACACCATGACCAACTTATGTAACTTTTTAATGTCAATAAACACGTAACGTCTACCTAACCCCACCTGTGCCAGTTGATTAAGAAAGGGGGAATAATGCAAGTGTTATCTCAATTTGGCCCACTTCTTGTCAATATAGATGCATAAACATGTAAATATTTACTCAAATAAGGTTAATGTGGTGGATAAGTTGACTGTATTCTGCAGCCTCGTCTAAGCACATTTTATCAATATATAATGTAAGAATAGCATGCATGCACGTTAATCCACACATGCATGCTAAATTCAAAATTGATGACATGCAGAAATATGTAGAATAGGATCAGGTCCACAGAATGAATGGTACTTTTTCAGCCACAAGGATAAGAAGTACCCAACAGGGACTCGAACAAATAGAGCCACGGCAGCTGGATTCTGGAAGGCGACAGGGCGGGATAAAGCAATCTACCTTAGCAACTCCAAGAGGATTGGGATGAGGAAAACTCTTGTATTTTACACCGGACGAGCCCCTCATGGCCAAAAGACTGACTGGATCATGCATGAGTATCGCCTTGATGACAACACTGCTGAAGTTGAGGTACTTAGTAACTTCCCAATACAGTTATGTTTTTACTTTTTGATTATCATAGTCACAGGCGGATTCAAAATTTAATCTATATGGATTCAGCTTTTATGGGTTCGTACTATTTGTTGCAATTTTAATAAAATGTTACTTATAAATTTATGCTATGCACCGAAAGTTATAGGTTTAATTGAAATCATCGCTATAATACTACATCCGCCCCTAATCATAGTTTTTGAGTAGTGTATAGTCATGTTATGTCTTGGCCCGTCCTCTCTCTTGTGAAGTTTGATTCTTTTTTCATGGGCCAAACACGTTAAAATATTTTTTTTCTTCTTTTGGATGACAATGGAATTTGAATCCAGAATCACATGACTTGATCTAATACTATGTAAAATTATGTGACCATCTTGTCTAAATATTCAACATGTTAGACAGAGTAGACTTTTAATTGCTTAATTATATATGTCCCAAAGCAATTTGATCTCCTTCCCTTTTCTGTAGAGTAGGGTATACAAGAAAAAAGATACTAAATTTTACATTTCAATATTGTTCAAGCCATTGCAGGAAGATGGCTGGGTTGTTTGTAGGGTGTTCAAGAAAAAGAACTACACTAGAGGTTTCCAACACGAGTTGGGTGAAGATGATCAGGAGCAGCAGTTACATTTTGCGGATCATATGAAGTCTGGCAGTTCTGATCCAAAACAGAATATACAACAACCTCACCATCAAGCCTGCTACGACTATGCGTCCAACTTTGATGGTTCAATGCACCTCCCTCAACTGCTAAGTCCAGACTTATTATCAGTTAGTCCATGTCCCCAGCTCCCTTTGAGTACTAACATGAACCTTAATGAATGTTCGCATCAGAACTTATTCAGACTAACATCAGCAGCTGGAGCAGCAAGTTGTAGCAGCAGTACTTTCAATATTATTCCTCAACACGACAAATTTAGTGGCGATTGGTCTTTCTTGGATAAGCTTCTTGCTTCAAACCAAGGCGCACTGCAGTCTCAAGCAGCTGTCGGAGATAATTTGGTTAATCCCACAGGCACACAAAAATATCCGGTGTTCCATCACCATGGTTTTGATCCTGACCTTTTCAAATTCTCTAAGTAGATATACTACGGCCAGCGTTCTGTGGCTGTTCTGATTTTCTTTCTTTCATTTTTTTCTTTTTGGGGTTTATTTCAGAGTTCTTTAAATGTTAATCAGATAACTTGATCTCCTGTGTTGTGTTTAAAAGTACTTCATTCATTTTATTTTTGTGTGTCGAATTTGACTATGGAGAGTTTAACATGTTAAAGTTGACTTTCCCATTATATTAAACTTACAATTTACGTGAATCTATTTCCTTTTTAGTACGTGTCAAAAAGAATGACCCCTTTTCCTAATTGAGAAATCAATATATATTCTCTTCTGCAATTTCATGGGAGGGAAAATATTTTCTCTTTGCATGCACTTCAATTTCATATGCTCGTTTGGGCAACTCAGATGAGTCACCCAGAATACTTAATTTTGCAAATAATTGCTGCATCATCCATGGATGCAGATATGAGTTACAAATCCAACAAAAAGATGTCCTAATGAATTTAGATTTCAGGTCTTCAAACTTATTTTAATCATTTGTCGTTCACCAATGTTGTTATTTTTCTTCCTCCTTTTTCTTTCTTTTGTTCGTTATTAAGTTCAATTAATTGTTAAATACATAGAAATTAACATTTTTGAATTTATTTTTCTGAAATGTTGCCGTGATTCAACATTTTTATTTGAAAGTGACAATGCTTAATCACGTGATATCAAGGATTAAAAACTTTCTCTCTCTCTATATATATATACACACACACATTATTCATATACATCAATATACGCATTGCAAAATATATTTAAGAGCTCTATTATCTTTATACAAAATAAAGAACATAGGATTTAAGAGGATTATATAGTATATTTATAGTTTATAGTATTTAGTATATTTATACTATGTATGATATACAATTTCTTTAAGTATAATTTATATTTATTTAGGTAGAAAGTATATTATTTTATTTATATATGTTAAACCGTTATTTCATATGTAAACTATATCATGCATTTTTTTGTTCATTAATGAATTTAAATATATATACATTATGCAATATACTAAAATATATCTATACCATTATATAAGTGGTATACGGTATGCTACCAATGACATGCAATAGTACAAAAAAGGAGGTGTTATTACTCGGTGAATATATATTACATATGGTGTAATCTCTCATATGCTTTTAAATGACAGGCAAATGACATCATTTAAGAGATAATTCATTGTATTTGAGCAGTAGTCAATTTGGTTACGCTAAGTTTTAGGAATTTAGAGATTTTTTAAGAAATAATTGACTGTATTTTAGTTATAGTCAATTCAATTAGGCTTAAATTTAGGAAATGATAAGGATTCACTTAATTTTATAAAATTTTGGGATCTTTTTCTATAGAGAGTGAGAGAGAAAATAGAGAGGAGACTTTTTAAGCTGAATATTTATTAACTGTATAAAATATTATATAAAACATAAATTGAATAACAGTTGTAGAAGATGAAATTTACTCTTTAAAAGTTTGTAGTTATGAAACATCCTAAAAAAAAAAAGGAAGAAAGAAAGGAATCTAAAAACAATAATGATGAAGCTCGATTCTAACTCTACAACTGGCGCCCAAGACGCAGGATCAACCCAATTTAAGTTGGGCTAGGATGGGTTTTTTCTAACCCGAAGTTGGGCCTCACACTTTTGACTCGTTATAAATAGCCCTAAATGTTTCTAGGAGATTGGCAGGAATGCCACGCAAGGGGCTGGTTAGCCGAATATCTCCAAAATTGGCGATGTTTAAAAAATTGCCCAGAATCCGCACATAACTCTTCTGAGGTTTGTCTATCGGATTAAATTGTTCATCAAAGTCTACCTAATTGTCATACTTTTACTTTTCAGGATTTTTCTACTGGACTGGTAGAGTTGATGCTTTTATTACTTTACCCATATCTTAAGTCGTTCATTGAAGTCTACCTAATTGTCTGTGACGACCCGATAGATCGTTTTGAGTACTAGCTTCCTTTTCTATGTTCGGAGACCTCTCATAACTTTATTTGATGATTTATAACTTGTGTGTATAGTCCGTGTCGATTTCTGAAAAGTTTATGTGTGAACATTTAAAGAAAATATGATTTTTGACTTTAAATGTGGATAGAGTTGACCACGATCAATATTTTTGGTAAACATCCTCAGTTCGTTATTTTGATGATTTTGGTAGGTTCATATGATATTTTTTGACTCGTACGCATGTTTGATTGGGGTCCCGGGTGACTCGATGCCATTTCGACACATTATATGAAATGTTGGAAAAATGAATTTTTGAAGTTCAAAATCTTGAGTTTTAATGATCGATTCTTAATATTTATGTAATTTTGATGATTTCAACTAGCAAGCGAGTTTGTATGATATTATTACACTTGTGTGAATGTTCGGATTTGGCCCGAGGGGCTCGGGTGAGTTTCAGAATTTTTTGGAATATTCACTACTAGAAGTTCGGCAAAAATCGACCGCGGTCAACCGACCGATTTTGGTCGGTCAAAAAACCGACTGAAGTCGGTCGGTTTCCAAAATATTTTATTTTATAATTTTTTTTACGAAACTGACCAACTTTGGTCAGTTTCTTTGGTGCAAAAATGCGGGAAACTATTTTTGAGTCCCGTGAAATTTATTTTTCAAGAAACCAACCAACTTTGGTCAGTATTTCGTTTACAATAAATTAAAATTAATATTTAAAAACTGACCGAAATCGGTTGGTTAATTCAGCTGGTCATTTTAAAAAACCGACAGAATTCAGTCTATAGTTTTATTTTTTAATAAAACCGACCGACATCGTTTGGTTATTTTCGTGCGAAAATACAATTAAAGAGTATAATAAAAATAAAAGACAGTCTTAAAACAAAATGCACCAATGGTACATTTTTTACTTACATAATTAAAATACCGACCGACTTTGGTCGAAAAATACTGACCAGTTTCCGGTTTTTTTGGCAATTCTTTTTTTGAATTTAATTGACTGATCAAAATCGATCGGAAAAAACTAACCAAGGTCGGTCGGTTAGCTGTACTGACGTTACCTTTACCGACTGCCACGAATCGGTCGATTTTCAGTCGATTTTTGTTAATTGCCGACCAACATTGGTCGGTTTTGGTGGTCGGTTTTTCCCTTTTTTTAGTAGTGATTTTTGGACTTATGAGAAAATCAAGTGCTGGGAACTTGCAGGTCTCGCATTTATGAATACATGTTTGCAAATGTGATCCTCGCATTTGTATGTTAGGATCTCATTTTCGAAGGGGGACTGGGAGCAGGCAGCTTCGCTTTTGCTAAGAGACTGTCACTTTTGGGAGCAGTGGGTGGCCGCATTTGTGATGTGCATGTCGCAATTGTGACTGAAGGTTTGGCTGGACGGCCTTTGCAATTTTAAAGGCAGACTCTCTTTTGCGATAGGGAACAACTCGCAAAAGCAATTGATTTGTCGCAGTCGCGATAACAGAGAGGCTGAGACATTAATCGCATTTGCCATCAGTAGTTCGCTTTTGTGATCGTCGCAATTGCGAACATGTGTTCACAATTGCGATATCTGCAGTTGGGTAAATTGTGGAAATTTTGGGACTTAGCTCATTTTATACTATTTTTGAACCCTAAACTCCAATAGAGGCAATTATAGAGCAATTTCTTCCCAAATGCATAGGTATCTTGAACTTATTTTTAATCAATTTCAATTACTTTTTCATGAATTTCATCGTTAAATTTATGAATTTTCAAAGTAGAAATGAGGGATTTGGGTAGAATTTAGGAATTTTGTAAAATTGAGATTTAAACCTCGAATTGAGATTGGATTTCAAAACTAATCAAATAACCGGGCTTCAAGGTGATTTGATCTTAATTTTGGATTTCGACCACGTGGGCCTGGGTTGACTTTTTGTTACTTTTTTGAATTTAGTTAAAGATTAAACCTTTTTCATTTATGAGTAGTTTCTAAAGCTTGTTTTGAATTGTTTGAACAATATTTGGCTAGACTCAATTGATTTGGAGGCTTGTTCTAAAGAGAAAGTTGTGTTGGATTGTTGATTGTATTCCGGAAAGAGGTAAGTGTCTTGTTTAATCTTGATTTCACGGAAATAAGGTATAATCGAGTCTATAGATATGTGAACTATGTCTTGGGGGTGCCATATATGCAAGGTGACAAGTGTATATGCGTTGGGCATGGGATAAGCATGCGGATAGAATTAGCCAGTCTTGTACCATGTTATTTTGTGTATTATACCTTCCATGCTTTAAATAGATTGTTTAATTATCTGATAACTCTTTTTCATGATATTTCTTATATTGAGGTTATTGTGATATTGGGTGTTGAGATCGTGATAATATTTGATTGGTTGCTGGCACTAATTATTGAGAGATTCTCATATGACAAGTTGTGCTCAAATACTATTGTTGGTGTTGAAATTTCTTCCCACCTTGCTTGGTATGGTGTTGCTGTGATTTCTTGGTGAGGAAGAGTGAAATGCACGAAGGATGTTGTTGTGCCTTATTTATATATTGATATTATTTCTTGAGTGAACGTGTGGATAAATCACGAAGGGTGATGCTCTACAATTGCTTTTATATTATTATGAGAGGAAGAGAGTAAAAGCACGAAGGATGATATCGTATAATTATATTATATTATTTTATATATGAGGATGAAAGTAAAAGCACGAAGGGTGATGCTGTGCACTTGCTTTATTATTATGTGACGATGAGACGTAAAGCACGGATGGTGATTCCGTGTACTTGCTCTTTATATTATTATGTGAGGATGAGAGTAAAAACATGAAGAGTGATGCCGTGCAAATTGATGCAATATAATTGCTCTGATACCAACTGATGCAATATTAAACGCGAAAACAAGAAAATAAAAGATAGAAGCAAGACGCTCTATGAATTATCAAGACAACAAGTAGGAACTAGTCTACTTACCTTCTTGATGAAATCAAGGAGTACCTATGCTATACGAACAACCCTCAAGATAATAATGATCTTGCAAACTGTTCGATCAAACAAGGAACAAGTTCAATTTTGAATCACACCAAAATTGGACAAGTTAATTCACACGATTTTGGGAGCGAGTTGCTGCCGTTTTTGAATGAAAACTAATGTCAAAAAGGTGTCAAAATAATGAAGTGTTTAGGCTTATATAGAATGAGCCTTTACCTAACTCAACTAGGAAAAGAATAACTAGTTAACCTAAATCAACTAGGAAACAACTAATTAACAAAAAGGCCACAACTTGGCTAAGTAAAAAGGATGGTCACGTGGGACCCCCCAAGTAAACGTCAATGTCTTCCATAGCAACACAATAATACAACATAAACACAAATGTACATCATTAACAAATATTTCGTCCAACACAAGATGTGTGAACACTTGGCTCTTCTCCAAGGCTAACCAACGCCTTTTCTTGTCTTATCCGACATGCTACCCGCTTCTTCCATCATTGCGCAATCATAGCATGAATGCAGCTTCATCCAAGACATGAACGTAGCTTGATCAGGTGGGCCTGCATCATTCTTCCCTTCTTGAGAAGATTTCGTCCTCGAAATCGAACCATCTTCATCTTTCAAAGCGGCACTACCTGCAACATAAGGAGTTAAGTCAGAAACGTTGAATGTCTTAGAAACACTATACTCACCAGGTAGGTCTACAACATAGGCGTTATTATTGATCTCTTGCAACACTTGGAATGGACCAACTCCTCGCGAGGCAAACATGTCCACATATTCCTGCAAAACATAATCAACAACACTAGGCAAGGGGTGAACGTTAGTAGAAACTTCATCATTAAAACTCAAGTAAACACCTTTATGAATTAGGAAAATTAAGAGTTTAGAACTATCATTTCCTACCAAATACTCACCTGGTTGCATCATGGCACAAATATTACCTGGTAGGGTCGAAGTACTATCATTGGTCATGGCTTCGGATTTGGGCTCCATTGGAGCCTTAGCTCTAGCCGCCTCTTTCAGTTCCTGCATGCGTTTGTAATCATCACTAACCTGTTGCGGTGTTAAGGGCTTAAGTATATAACTCTTGCCCTCCAGCTTGACCGTATAAGTGTTGGCCTTTCCATCATGATCAACACATCTATCAAACTGCCAAGGCCTGCCCAACAGTAAATGGCACGCCTGCATAGGCACTACATTGCACAAAATTTCATCTTGATAAGCTCGCACCTTGAACTTAATAAGTGCCTGCTTTACCACCTTCAACTCACCATATTCGCATAACCACTTCAACCGATAGGGATGGGGATGTTTCCTCGTAGGTATGCTAAGTTGAGTTACTAACGTGTGGCTTACTACATTAGTGCAACTTCCGGAATCAATTATCATCGAGCACACCTTTCCTTTCACCCTACATCTAGCATGAAACAAGTTCTCACGCTGCACATCTCCTTCCTCCTGTACGCTCATAGTGCTCAAGTTCCTACGTACCACTAAGAACATATTCACACCCTCTTCTTCTAACTTTTCCTCGCCGCACTCAACCAATTCTGCCCCCTTATCTTCCTCAATCTCCTCTTCACTTTCTTCTTCACACACAGTTCCATCATCAAGAATGAACATGGTCCTCTGTGTTGGACAATCCTTAGCAAAATGTCCATAGCCTTTGAATTTGTGACACTGAAAAGAAGATGCACCAGGAGAATTGAGTTGAGTCTTAGAATTACCTCCGGACCCCTTAGGTTCAACCCCAGGTGCCGCATCTTAGGCTAGCTTCTTAGGCTCTCGGTTTTGGCTTGCTATAGGCTCTCGAGTTTGGCTTGCTCCCCCAGTGTTCGGCGTATTCCACTCTTTGTTTCGACGTATGATAGTGGAATTGAAACCCCCTCTATATCGAGCTGCCCGGCTTTCTTTAATCATCTTTTCGTCTTCAATGGAAGCTAAGAACACATCATGAAGAGCAATGAACACATGTAGCCTCAACTTATTGGAGATATCATTATTCAACCCATTCTTGAATCGGATAATAGCCTCTTCTTCTTCTTCTTCGTCTTCCATGTCAAGTGATAGACGAATCTTCTTAAAGTCATCATAGTATTCTTCCACGGACTTCAACCCTTGTTTCAAATCATACAACTTCCGTAACTGTTCTTGCTTGTGCCGTGGGTTCACATATTTACGAGTCATTATTTGCTTCAATTCCACCCATGTTATGCGTGCCGGTTGGTTATGTCTAACTCTGGATCTTTTCTCAGCCTCCCACCAAGTCGAAGCATAGGACTCGAAAGCAACAATGGCATAGGTAGCCTTCTTCTCCTCAGACATATCATTAATTTCAAATATCCGCTCAACTTGACGCTTCCATTCTAAAAATCGGTCAGGATCACTAGTTCCTTTTAAAGCAGGGATAGTAACCTTAACGCTATTCAACCCACTGTCTCGGACATGGTCTCGGCCCACTCGGTTTGGTAAGATTGGTTGGAAGTCCTCATAATGCTCAGTATGCTCATCAAACTCATACTCTAAGTTCCTTCCACTAAAACCTCTAAGCCTCCCTCTCGGACCATGATCATAATCACTTCTTCCCACGTAGTCTCGGCCTCCATTTTGTTTCCCTACTCTCGGATTCTGTGGCCCCAAATCATCATCTTCAAATTCGTCGAACTCGGGTTGATCATCTTCTCGGGCTGCTCTCATATCCCCTACGGGTGCTATGTTTCTCCGGGCTGGCATTAATGGTGGTATGACACCCCGAGGAATCCTCATGGTCCTGACATTTTGAGCACCTCCGTCCCTCTGCTCGTTTTGGCGAGCTAACTCCACGAACTGCTCGGGTCTGACGGTGGAACTGTCACTAGTTCCTTCTCTGGCGTGCTTCTGATTGCTAGAGGATCTTTCTATGTTCTCCAATCGGGCGCTAATTGCCCTTACTTCAGCCAAGAGGTCGGCCAAAGTAATGTCAGTCACAACCTTTTCTCCTTCCGTAGCCATGTACCTGCAAAAGAAACAAGACTAGAGAATGTGTTAAGGTTAATCAAAAATTATCTCTCTCACTTTTTTTGAATGACTCTCGGGTTCACTCAAATTCTTGGGTAGTATTTCACACTTGTCTTCAAATTGGCTTCCTCTAATTGACCAAGTTCCTTAGCGACCTTTCAAGTTCACAAGATCAATAGTTTTCTTCGGGGTGAGTGAAGTTATGTGACTCGATAGGCGGACAACTTTTTAAGTGAGCACAAGAAGTCAAGAATTATCTATGAAAGTGGAAATTCTGAGTTTTAGCACGAGGTCCTACAAGCTCAAAGATTAGTAATTACTTAAGTAGGAAATTACCTAAAAATTACTAATTAGAAGTAGTGTAATTAAGAAAGAATTTCGAAATTAGTGGAAGGAGGAAGTTTTAGAAGCTTTCTTACTTTAGTTTGGAGAAGACCAATCCCCTCTCCCTAACCCTTTAGGAATTTGCCCCCCCCCCTCCTTTTCCAACCAAATTTCGTTCCCTTTCTCTTTGTTCAACTAGGCTTTGAACTTCTTGAAACTTCTCCCTTTTGGATTGGGAGTTGTTCCCTTCTTGGACTAGAATTAGGGTTTCCTATTCTCATCCTTTCTCCTCCCCAAATTTAGCCTCCCTTACACTCCTTAGGCCCTCTTCCACATTTTTCACAATGCTCTTTCAAGAACAACAAATTAAAGTTCAAGAACTTCAAGAATTCAAGGCAATCTTGTTAAGAACGTTTGAGGATTCAAGAACCTCTTCAAGAACAACGTAAAACTCTTCAAGAACTTCAATTTTAACTCCAAGAACTTCAAGATTTTCAAGATTCAATCGTGCACCTTCAAGAATTTCAACTAGAGTATCAAGATTTCAAGATTATCGGTTTCTAACGATCAAGAACTTCAAGAATCGGTTCAACAACGTTTCTTTAGCAATCAATCTTCAAGACTTCAATCCCTAGATGATTTAACAACTTCAATCAACTGTCAACTTTCGGTTTTTTCTTTCTTTCTTTTTTTGTTAGGTTTTATTTTTTTATTTTTTATTTTTTTTTATCAAAAATGAAATTAACGAAAGAACCTAAAACTAAGGCACGAAGAATAGGATTGGGATTGTAGAAACAAACCCGTTCCAAGCTCTGATACTAACTGATGCAATATAATTGCTCTGATACTAACTGATTCAATATTAAACGCGGAACCAAGAAAACAAAAGATAGAAGCCAGACGCTCTATGAATTATCAAGACAATAAGTAGGAACTAGTTTACTTACCTTCTTGATGAAATCAAGGAGTACCTATGCTATACGAACAACCCTCAAGACAACAATGGTCTTGCAAACTGTTCGATCAAACAAGGAACGAGTTCAATTTTGAATCACACCAAAATTGGACAATTTAATTCACACGATTTTTGGAGCAAATTGCTGCCATTTTTTATTGAAAAATAATGTCAAAAAGGTGTTAAAATAATGAAGTGTTTAGTCTTATATATAATGAACCTTTACCTAACTCAACTAGGAAAAGAATAACTAGTTAACCTAAATCAACTAGGAAACAGCTATTTAACAAAAAGGCCACAACTTGGCTAAGTAAAAAGAATGGTCGCGCAGGACCTCCAAGTAAGAGTCAATGACTTCCATAGCAACACAATAATACAACATAAACACAAATGTACATCATCATCAAATATTTCGTCCACCACAAGATGTGTGAACACTTGGCTCTTCTCCAAGGCTAACCAACGCCTTTTCTTGTCTTATCCGACATGGTTCTTTCTATTTATCTATTGTGTGTTGGCTTTCCTAGCCAGTGGTGTTAGGTGCCGTTACAACCCCGATTGATCGGAATTTTGGATCGTGACAAGGTGGTTTCAGAGCTCTAGGCTGCAAAGGTCTCTAGGGATGACTGCTGGGCCTGACCTGGACCTTGAGAGCAAGTATAACCACTAGAAGAACCTAGTACCGATGAAACCTTAATTGATGGAGCATGGTACGAACGCTGAGCTGGGAGTGCACTGAAAGATGACTGAACCCGACGAGTACTGTATGAACCATGACTAGCTGTTGCACCACGATGATCCGGATGAGCCATCTTAGCGGGCCTATAAGGACGACCTCTGTTGTGATGTGACTGACCACTGAAACCACCTAAAACACGAGGCCTCTTGCCCTCCTGATCCTCTCTCTCTCAGTAGGAACCAACCACACTACATGATGAGCCAGATCTACGAACCTCATCTCATACCAATTCACTGTCACACCCTCCAGGCCTAGCTGCTCAAACCGCCTACGCAAATCCTCCCTTCGAGTCCGTGGGATAAACTTCTCTAAGAAGAGAATTGAGAACTCACGCCACGTAAGTGGTGGTGCACCGTCTGGCCTGCCCAACTCATAAGCTTGCCACCATCTGTAGGCTGCCCTAGTCATCTAAAATATGGTGAATGTAACTCCACTGGCGTCCAAATGACATGCTGTGCGAAGAATCCGCTGACACCTACCTAGAAAATCCTGAGCATCCTCTGACTTTGCCCCACTGAACTTTGGAGGCTTAAGCCACCCAAACTGCTCCATTCTTTTACGCTACTCACTCATGCTAACCTTGGCCAGAGCAACAACAACCAGCTGGGCTGGTAGTACCCCCGGTGTGGAGTCCCTACGCTAGCTACTCTAGAGTAAGAGCGGCGAGAGTCTGGCACCTCCCCTGGCCTGTGAAGTGGGTGGTGCAGCTGGAACCGAAACCGCCTGAGCCACGCTCATGCATACAGTCAAAATCTGGGCCAAGGCCTTTGAAGGCCTGGGATAACAATAGGCACTGCTGGTGCCTGAGCTGGTCCCACCAGCTCAACAACATCTGGTGCTTGATCCTCAGCTGGAGCAACTGGTGGCTCCATAGTTGCTGCTCTGGTTGTAGTATGAGCCGCATCTCAACCTCTACTATGGCCCCGGCCTCTCGCGGCCCTAACTGGTGGTACTGGTGGTCATCTGCATGATTCGGTCGTACGTGTCCTTACCATCTATTAGAGAACAGAAGAATTAAGTTTCAAGCTTCGGAAATAAAAAATTCACACGACAAGAATGCAAGAATGTGAAGTTTCCTAACAGTTCAGTAGCCTTCGAAGATAAGTACAGACGTCTCCATACCGATCCGCAAGAATCTACTAAACCTGCTCATGACTCATGAGACCTAAGCAACCTAGTGCTCTCATACCAACTTGTCTCGACCCAACTCCCACCGGAGCCGCGACGGTGCCTAACACTACATGGTAGGCCTGCCAACAGCTCACAAAATAACTAAGCATTTGCATAAACATGATGACAATAACAATAAGTAACTCAAAGGAATTATCATAAGCGTCTCGTTCATATTAAAGAAATTTAAACATGCTTTCAAGTTTAAAAATTAAGGCCCAACACTGATAAGAGCATGTAAATACTCCTAGCATGAGGAATGGTACATCTCTATGCCTACATATCAAGTATGCATGTCAAATGAATGATTTCACGGGGATATTCCCAACTACTCTCACTCTCAGCGTACTCAATCTGTCTGCCTCAAATGCCTAGTCATCACACACACACACAATCATTCAGCACTATACGGGTGCCTGTGCTTTTTGCTAGTATCCCAGACTCCGGAGGGGCGGATCCTGCCCAACCACCAATCAAAGCGAATAAGGCCTGTTGTGGCGTGCATCCCAATCCACATAATAATAATAATAATAATAATAATTGTAATAGTAATAGTAGTAGTAGTAGTAGTAGTAGTAGTAGTAGTAGTAGTAGTAGTAGTAGTAGTAGTAGTAATAATAATAATAATAATAATAATAATAATAATAATAATAATAATAATAATAATAATAATATAATAATAATAATAGTAGTAACAGTTATAATAATAATAATAATAGTAATAGTAATAGTAATAATAATAATCATAATAATAATAATAGTAATAGTAATAGTAATAGTAATAGTAATATAGTAATATTAATAATAGTAATAATAATAATAGTAATAATAATAGCAGTAATAATAATAATAATAATAATAATAATAATAATAATAATAATAATAATAATAGTAACAATAATAGTAGTAGTAGTAGTAAAGTCAATATGGCCTGCTGCAGCATGCAACCCGATTCACAATAACTCTCTCAACACGGCTCCTAGGCCCACCTCAGTCATCAATCTCTCAAGTCTCAAGGGCTCAAAATCTCATACCACTCAGCCCAACCACTCCACATATGGAACAACAATGATAATATGCGATGCAACAATGAACGATGAATATAGACTGAGATATGACATGCCAAATGAAGATTCATGACTAAGTGTAGAGATACAGTTAAATCGGATAACCCAAAACAATAGAAATAGCCTCATTAGGTCTCAACCGAATAAGTACATTGCCTAAACATGATTTCTAACCTGAATCACAGCTCAATTACTCTAACAAGTAGGAATTACACAGATAATACAAGACTTGATAGCAACACAATACAAAAGTCAACCCGAATCATAATTACCACGGTGCATGCCCACACGCCCTTCCTCTAGCATGTGCGTCCCCCTAAAACAACACAAATAACATGTTTTTCAAGGATAATTACCCTCAATATAACAACCCCTTACCATGCCTATCGGCCTCCGAACGACTACCTAGTGACAAACAACTTAATATCAACAAACAATGCCGTAGGAAACATCTTCAAACAATAAAGTTTGGATGTTTATCAAAATGTCAACTCAAAAAGTCAACCCCTAGCCCGTACCCCAGAACCCGGTCAAACTCAAAAATTCGAACACCCATCCCGATACGAGTTCAACCATACCAATTTCATCCAATTCCGATCTCGATTCGATCTTCAAATCCTCAATTTCACTTTAGGAAGTATTTACTAAAATCCACCCATTTCTTCACTTTAATTCACCAAATAAATGATAAAACCTAGGATGGAATCATGAATAATGAATAAATTCGAGTCAAAAAACTTATCCCGATCCAAATCCTGAAAATCCCCTCCAAAATCGCCAAAAATCGAGTTCTACAACTCAAAATATGATATAATAACTCTAACCCTCAAAATGGGATTTAAATGAGTACAGTCATTTCACTTCGCGAACGCGGAGAATGCCTCGCGTTCTCATAAAACAGATCTCACTGGCTGCCCATTCCTCTTACGCGAATGCGACAGCTCACTCGTGAACGCTGTCGCGCCCCGTTTTCTCATGAAAGCAGGTTTCGACGTGTAACAACCCTCTTAAATAGGTATTAGGAGAAAGAGTTTCCACCTAATGATTTTAAGGTGCGTTAGGGTACCTATTTGGAAATAACTCTGAATTAGACGAGTCTATATCACCAAAGATCGGGTAAGGGTTCAAAATACCTCAAAGAGAAGGAGTTAGGCACTCCTAGAGGTCCACAAATGTAGTTTCCAGCCGAATTTTACACTATGTGGGATTATTGAATTATAATTGACCTATTTGATCATGTAAGTTAAAAGGAATATAGGGAATCTATATATCCAACTAAGGTGTAAAACAAGTATAAAGAAGATTGCACATATGAAGGAAATAGACTATACATTAATAGGTGATCGGACAAGTCCTTGGAGATTACAAGGTACAACCTAATTTGTTCTAAGTCCGAAGAAACAAAGGTGCGAGCAGTAAACATATAGGGGAGGGGGGTTCCTAAGTTTTTTAGCCTAAATGATCACCCCGTGCAACATAAATAATACTTCGCAACTCCTTTAAGGTAGGGGTTACTCATATTATTCAGCGCGCACAGACTATCATCTCTTGCTACCCAATTACTATGTTAAAGTTGATTACCTAAAATGCTCTAGTTCAATTCTAAACCGCATCCTATGCATATGGTCCAAGAGGCTTTGGACCTGCTACTTGGGTGGTTCTAGACTCCCTTAGGCTGCTCAAAATTATAAAATTAAACGCGCATTCAAAACAAGTAGGTCTTCACATAATTACAAATAAGGGCTTCGACCTCCACACATAAGCACAAATGCATGCGAAACAGTCACAGATCTTATGCTAACCAAGTTCCAGATTATGCAGTCAACGGTCATAGGCAGTTTGGGAACTGAAACACATTAAAATTGTTCAAACCTATAGACATTGCTTCTATTTGGCTGAATAACTTAACCAAATCTTATAAATAGTACTTCTAGTCGGATTATCGAAGCTGCAGATTATAATCATTATTAAAACCTATAGACATGATCTATAGGTGATTTGTGCTTGGGCAATGAAACCGTTGAAAACTAAAAGTTATGCGTCTTTGGTCCTATATGCATTCTTTCTAAGCAAGTAGCGATATCCTATAGATATGTTTTCTAAATGAATTCATTTTGCTTACCCCTATAGGCATGTTTCTAGGTGGGCAGTGTGATAAGAACAACAACAATGATGGTTTAATCAATCAATTAAGGCCCTATAGACATGGTACCAAGATGAGTATCGATGGAAGTGGGTCTTAATTGCTTCACGCGATCCTATATGCATGATATCTAACAATCACATAGCAATAGCACAAGTTGAGCAAATAATCAATGATGTTTGAATTCTAAAGGCATGCAATCTAATATTGTGTAGAAGTGAAGCATGTAAACGAGTGAAACACTTAAATTCTTATAGGGATGCTTTCTAACAGTGTACATGAATAGTACATGTAAAGCAAGTGAAGTGCTTAGGTTCCTATAGGCATGATTTCTTTCAGTGTATAGAAATAGAGCATGTCAAACAAGATGTAAACAAAGTAATTAAACACTATAGATAGGTTTTCTACCCATTCATGCGAGAATTAGAGTACCCCAACTTCCCTTTCACTAATTTCCCCCATTATTCGTTATTACAAATTATTACAGGCCAAATATATAATGCAAATAGAATAAAACAGTCACAAGCCCAATAGAACAACAATAAGCCCAACACAAGGTAACCTTGTGATATTTTGGGCCTTCAATAGTCTTGCTCTCCGGACAACCGTAGGCCCATGTCTAAGCTCAAAAGAACAAATAGAATGCACCTAAGTCTAGTACGTAGGTTCAACAACAAACACGGCCCAACAAACCAGCCCCAAATATGAAGACAATTGTCTTGCTTACCAGTAACCAACAACAAATGACACAAGTAACAACCCATGCAAACTAATTATTCAAATAATCTCAGATATAGACACATATATAGGTGAATACTTAGGTTTTATAGATAATGATAAAACTAGACTCGTTAAACATGATATCTAGAGGTAAAGAAGCACATGAACGAGAATAGAACATTTTATCAAAACTCTCGAAGAGATTTCAACTGACAGGGTTTAAAACAAACATGGTGCAGAACTAACTCAATAGGAGCTCACACATAAAAGGTTTAACAGGAGGGTCTAAGTAAGACGTGCTTGAAATGAAACAGAGATCCCTATCATGAAAGTCCAAAACAAACAATCATATAAACACAGTTCCATGGGTGTGACAAAGTAATTAGCAAGTATTACTGAATTCTAAAGAAATTAGATATTCTGCAGGTTGATCACACATACAAATTCAGTTATGCATCTAGGATTTTCCAAAGGTATTAGACTCAAGTAAATTTAACACTAGTAGACATGGTTTCATAGTGATAATAGAATTACAGTAAGCATGGAACAATAATACTCTATTGGGGTTCACAAAGTTATAAAAACCTAGGTCATGCTTGGTCTGAAAGTTTAGACAGTATTGGCATGCAAAAACATTTATAGGACCATGGGTTAATTCTAAGAAAAGTGAGCAGTTTGTACATGATTGCACCAAAATATGAAATATAAGGAACGCATGGTCGTATCTAATTGGCAATCAAACAGGCCTTCCTAAAACCAGGCAAACTAGTAGGCATAGTCCAAATTATCTTACAAATATGCAATTAGCTCAAACATTAGAGACTTAACACATTCAAATTTTGGGCAAGCATCAATCATCTCAAGAAAGCTCAAAAAATCTGTAGTGATACAAGGACTCATGGATGAAACTATACAAAAATCAAAGTTAGCATGAAAGTCAGGTAACATTTAAGAGGGCTAAAACCCTTGTATTCAAATTCACATAATGAGAGTACACCACGTAGGTTGAAGCCTTTCAAGTTCGATACAGAGAACATGGAATTGTAGAACATTGTTAAGATAATAGAGTTACAGTAAAGCATACAATAATACAATATTGGGGGTTCACATATAGCAAGGAAACTGAGTCATGCTGATTCACGAAAGTTCAGACAATATTGGTACACAGAACACACATGACATAGACAAACAAAAAGGAAATAGTTCAAATTGAAAGAGTTTGGAACACTAACTAGTTGCAGATTAAAAGGAAAAATGCAGTGCCAATAGTAGTTCAGTCAGCAGTAATAAAGAAGAAACAACAGGACTCCCAACATTCCAGTGCATTAAAATTTCCCAAGGGTTTCAAGTGAACTGCGGGCAATGCTCGCACTGAGAAAAGAACAACAATTGATTTTCGGTGGCCTTGGCTTTTAGCCGGCCAAGGTCTCAAACTTAGAATAGTAGAACGATTGAGAGTAAGAGTAATAGCAATGATTAAGGTCCCTTATGGGAAACGCATAAGGGGTCTTTTTGTACGAGCAAAAATTGAATATCCAAACAAGGAAACAGTAAATCAAACATAAATAAGGAAAGAAAAGCATGACAAATCGATTCAGAATCAATTTAGGAGAAAAATTAAGTAAACCCTAGTTCAAGAAGGAGAACACAAATAGTCAAAGATCTTACTGAATCAGACCCATATAGCCTGGTAGTAATGTATCAAGTCAAGAATATAAAGATAATACAGAATCGGAGTTGAAAGAACACTCACTGACTCAGCTTCCATAACTAGTTGAGTACTAAACAATGTAACATTGAGGAAATGGTAAGAACTACCATGTGTGCAAAAAAGGAAAGGGAACATGGAAGATTTTTCATGTGATATCAGATTAGGGGATGGGGTTTGAATGGAGGCAGCTAGGGTTACTTACAGAGAAGAGAGAACATTCAAGAGGGTTTTGGGGCGGCTCTTAGGTGGGAAATGAGGTAGGGTTTCCGAGTTTTGGTAGTTAAAATAGGAGGGTTGCTTATGGGCCGTTGTTCATCTGAGATCAACTGCCAGGATTTAAAAAAGAGCGAGGCGGGTCATTGAGATGGGTCACGTCCGGGTATAATGGGGTCGTTTGGTTTGGGCTGCTAAAGGGCGAACTTTGGGGTGGGCTAAATGTTTTGGACCTGATTTTAGTCCGAAATTAGCCCTATATTGGGCTACAATTTAAATATACAAAATTTATTTAAAAATAAATTACAGATAATGACCAATAAATAGTAAAAATATTATTTATGTAGTAAAATACTTGAAAATAATAGTTTAATATTATAAAAATATAAAATGCTATTTTGACATAAATAATATAATAAACGCAATTATTTATAAAATATAAGCCATTATTGTAACTTTTGTAGATAAAATAGAGAAAATGCAAATATAATTATGTAAAATTGAGATAAACATTATAAAATGCATGAGAGTATAAAATGATAAATTTGGATGATTACATCACCCTAAAAATAATTTAAAGGGATGATTAGTAAATATTTCATCAAATTAAATGCAAGAAAAATCAATTTTAAAGCTTTAAAAATTATAGAAAACACTAATATGACCCTTGTAAATTGGTTAATAACGCTAATGATATTTTGAAAGTATATTGAATACTTTATGAAATATAAGGGCAAAATTGGTTATCAACAGTTGCCCCTCTTTACTTGGGAATGATGAAAGAGTTGTTGGGTAAAGTAATAATGACCAATTTTGAATGGAAGAGCAAGGATGAGGTGTTGTTTTGAAAAAATGGGTTCGAACCCTAGTTATTGAGTTGCCTACATATCCCTGGTGTTGCTGGAATCAGGCCCGTGTGTAGTTCTGGATCTAACGGCGAACAATACCGATGGAGTTGTTACAAGAACGATCATGCGTTTTGAAGAAAAATCTTCTCTGGATAGGGTAGTGCCAGAAATAACTGATCATATTAGGTGGGTCTATGAATACGAATTTGAATATTACGGATATACAAGACAAGCATTTTAGCGGTTACGGGATGGAGACGATCAATTGCTAACGATCGGTTACATTGGAGTTAATTAAAGGATGTGAACGTTGTGAATGGAAGACGGAGTGAGAATTGCTCGTGTTTGTAGAATGGTTACCTCTCGAGTTACCTGCAAAACTTAAAACACGATGCACGCGAATATACATAGTTATTGCGGAAATTTAAAAATTATGCAAATTCTCTTCGGACCATGAGAGTTGTCTTCGGACCATGAGGATGATCTCCTTAGACCATGACGTCCAGGCCATGAAGCATATGACAAGGGATTCACAGGCCATGAAATGGTGTCCTCAAGCCTTGAGAATAGTACCTCTGGACGATAACGCCTTTGAATAATGATACGTAATTACGAGAAATACTCCGGCCATGGCATGATGTCCTTAAGTTATGAGGATGATGCCTTCAGACTATGACGTCTACGGACAATGTGGCGGTGTTTCAGCCCATGAAATGCACAGATGCATTAATATTGATTGCTTGATAAATGGATCAGGCGATGCTTAGCCATATGAAAGCAGGCGGCGTTTAGCCTTATATGAGATGAGAGCAGGCTTAGACCTATGCAGAGGAAGGCAATGTTTAGCCTTATGCAATGATGGAGGCAATGCTTAGCCTCATGCAATGTAATGAGGGCAGTGCTTAGCCCTATGTAGAGAAAGGCAATGCTTAGCTTTATGCAATGATGGAGGCAATGCTTAGCCTCATGCAATATATGGAGATGGTGCTTAGTCTCATGCAAAGGAAGGCAGCGGTTAGCCTTATGCAAATGGAGGCAGTGCTTAGCCTCATGCAATGTAATGAAGACAATGCTTAGTCTCACACAAAGGAAGGCAACGTTTAGCTTCATGCAAATGGAGGCAGCGCTTAGCCTCATGCAATATAATGAAGACAATGCTTAGTCTCGTGCAAAGGAAGGCAGCGTTTAGCCTTATGCAAATGGAGGCAGTGCTTAGTCCTATCCAGTGATGAGGGTAGAGCATAGCCCTATGCAATGTAATGAGGGCAGTGCTTGGCTCTATGTACTGTAATGAGGGCAGTGCTTAGCCCTATGCAGGAAAAGCCACAATTAAATGTGAGAGAGAAAAGTGGTCCTTAGCTTGGCGTGTTTGTGTTTGGCGACTTTTTTTTGTGTGAAGATAGTGATCTTATTGCATGTATATATTTGCGGACGTGCTTGTTATGTCCATTGTACCTGCATCCAAAGAAAAATCGTGAGTTGTGGGGGAAAGGCCAGTTCGTGCTCTCTATTCCTTGTTTTGCCTTCGCTGCGGTCTTGACACCTTGTGCGAGTCACCCTGGTAACGTCTAGCTACTAAAAACATGGGAGTATTTGAAAATATGCATTTATGGTAAATCATTTGTAAATAATGCAATTGCTTTTTAAATAAAGAACAAAAGTAAACAGTTTGGTCGAATTGTAGACAGTTACATGCTTTGAGACATTGCGACCTTCTTAACTCAGAATTTTGAGGACACTTATGGTGATACATTTAATGGCGATCCTTGACGTAATGAGGTTTATGAAAACTCGAAATCTTGCGCCGGTTCCTAACCGTAGATGGGAATGAAGATTTTATTATGATGTGACCAACCTAAAGGGTTGCCTACGTATCCCCTCTTAAACGGGAATCAGGTCAAGCGTAGTTCATAGTACATCAAAAAGAAGGTGCAAATACAATCTCAAACATAATATATTTTGACGGCGTCTGAATTGATAGGTTTTGGCAATATTTATCCGTCCATCACTGCAAGTATGAGTGCTCCTCCTGTCAGTACTCGATAAACCATGTAAGGACCCTGCCAGTTAGGTGATAATTTTCCTTTGGCTTCATCCTGATTCGGGAAAATCTGTTTCAACACCAATTGCCCCGGCGTGAGTTGCCTCGATCTTCCTTCTTGTTGAAAGCCCTTGTCATTCTATTCTAGTATAGTTGACCGTGACACACCACATTCATCCTTTTACCGTCAATGAGAGATAGTTGCTCATACCGGCTCTGTATCCATTCCGCATCGCTGAGCTCGAGTTCCTGTATGATTCTTAGAGAAGGGGTCTCCACCTCGGCGGGTATGATAGCTTCAGTACCATAGACCTGTAAATAGGGGGTTGCCCCTGCTGATGTGGGGATCGTGGTGCGATATCCAGACAGAGCAAACGGTAGCTTCTCGTGCCATTGCTTGTAATTGTCCACTATGTTCCTCAATATTTTCTTGATGTTCTTGTTGGCGGCTTCCACTACTCCATTCATTTGTGGCCTATGTGTTGTAGAGTTCTGGTGCTTGATTTTTGAACGTCTCCCACATGGCTTTCATCAGATCAGTGTTGAAATTGGTAACATTGTCGGTAATGATATACTCGGTTACTCCTAATCGGCACGTAATATAATCTCAGACGAAGTCTGCTACGACCTTCTTAGTCACAACTTTATAGGAAGCAGCTTCAACCCATTTTGTGAAGTAATTCATAGCTACCAAGACGAAACTGTGCCCGTTTGAAGCAGCGAGTTCAACTGGTCCAATGACATCCATGGCCCATGCGGAGAAAGGCCAAGGTGAACTCATTGTATTGAGTTCGTTTGGTGGTACCTGTATCATGTCAGTGTGTACCTGGAATTAATGTCACTTTTGCACATATTTGATGCAGTCTGCCTCCATAGTTATCCAGAAACACCCTGCTCTCAATATCTTCTTGGCTAGAAAAACCCATTCATGTGAGGTCCGCAGGCTCCTACGTGTATCTCTTCGAAAAACCTAAATGCCTTCTTGGCATCGACATATCGCAGCAGTCCCAAGTCAGGAGTCCGTCTATACAGAATTCCTCCGCTCTGAAAGAAATGGTTGGCCAATCTTTGAAGCATACGCTTATGAGTAGGTATAGAGTTTCCTGGATATTCTCCTTTCGCCAAGTACCCCTTGATATACACCATAGATTTCCATCGAACTCTTCTTCAACATGAGCAAAATAAGCTGGCTGCTTATGGATTTCTATTGGGATGGAATCAATAAAATTCTTTTCTGGATGTCGTATCATGGAAGACAAGTTAGCCAATGCATCGATGAACTCGTTCTGAACTCCGGGAACATTTTTGAATTCTATCTTTGTGAATATTTTGATCAAATCTTGCACACAGTGGAGGTACGGCAATTTCTTAGTGTTTTTGGTGGCCTATTCTCTGAGTACTTGATGTATTAGCAGATCTGAATGTTTGATTACCAGTAATTCATGAATATTCATGCTGACGGCCAATCTGCGTCCTAAGATGCAAGCCTCATATTCCGCCCTATTGTTGGTGCACGGGAACCTAAGCTTGGCGGATACCGGGTAATGTTGACCGAATTTTGGTACCAGGAAAGCTCCGATGCCCACTCCTTTGATGTTTGCAGCTCTTTCAAAAAACATCCTCCAACCATCATATGCTTCGATAATACCTTCCCCTACAAATGATACTTCCTCGTCAAGAAAATATGCCTTCAATGGCTCGTATTCGCAGTCTACGGGGTTCTCCGCCACGTGATTGGCCAATGCTTGCCCCTTGACTGCATTCTAAGTTACATAGATGATGTCGAACTCACTAAGTAGTATCTGCCACTTTGGTAGTTTACCCATAGGCATGGGTTTCTGAAAGATGTATTTCAGCAGATCCATCCTCGATATGAGGTATGTGGTGTATCCGAAAAAGTAATGTCTCAATTTCTGGGCTATCCATGTCAAGACACAATAGGTACGTTCCAACAAAGAGTACCGGGCTTCGTGAGGTTTGAACTTCTTACTCAGATAATATAATGCTTGGTCCTTTCTCCCGGTTTCATCATGTTGTCCCAAGACGCATCCAAAGGCTCCATCTAACCCGGATAGGTATAGTAGCAGAGGTCTCTCGGGCTCTGGCGAGACCAACACAGTCAACTTGGACAGGTACTCCTTGGTTATATCGAAAGCCTTTTGACACTCTTCAGTCCAACTTGTCGCAACATCTTTCCTCAGCATTTTGAAGATTGCCTCACATATAACCGTTGACTGTGCTATAAAGCGGTTGATATAATTGAGTCGGCCAAGGAAACTCATTACATCCTTCTTGCTCTTTGGCGGTGGTAGGTCCTGAACAGCTTTGATATTTGATGGATCCAACTTAATGCCGCGACGACTGACGATGAAACCCAGCAACTTTCCAGCAAGGCTCCGAAAGCATATTTTGCAGGATTCAACTTCAGATTGTACATTTGTAGTTGGTCAATAAACTTTCTCAGGTCTGTTATGTGATCCGAACTCCTCTTAGACTTGATGATAATGTCATCCACGTATACCTCTATTTATTTAAGTGTCATATCGTGGAAAAGAGTAGTCATTGACCTTATGTAGGTTGCCCTGACATTCATTAAACTAAACGACATCATTTTGTAGCAGTATATTCGCCATGGCATAATTATCGATCAGTGTGTGTATGTCCGGCGGCGGGAAATTATCCTTAGGACTTGCTCGGTTCATATCACGGTAGTCGACGCACAGCCTGACTTTCCCATCCTTCTTTGGTATCGGCACATTGTTGGCTAGCTAGGTTGGGTACTCGACCACCCCAAGGACCTTAGCATTGATTTACTTGGTAATATCCTCTTTTATCTTCAAATTCATATCTGGCTTGAATTTCTGAGCTTTTGCTTTACCGACGGACACATAAGGTTGATAGGTTGCTTGTGAGCAACTATGGATTGCTTAATTCGGTCATGTCATTGTACGACCAGGCAAAAATATCCTCATATTCCCTTAGAAAATTGATGAACTCTTCCTTCTCTGATGGTGATAGATGAATGCTAGTGCGAGTTTCGTTGACCGTTTCAATATCCCGTAAGTTAACTGCCTCAGTTTCTTCTAGATTTGCCTTTGTTTTGTTCTCAAAATTCTCTACTTCTTTGACAATTTCCTCAGGTATTATATCATCTTCCGAATCATTTTCCTTATGTTGCATTGTCTCATTACATGTCACAATCATAGGTTCATCAAGATATGTAATAATTATGCTGAAAATAATGTAGAAGGATAATAATATAAATAAACAAAATAAAATCTTGCATTAATTAAAACTTAAAATTGTCAAACTAGTGCGAATCGATACCTCAAGTAATTATTTCAAAATAAAACACTAAAGATGTCTTAAATAGCAAAACATTTTTAAAATGAATCATGATAGGTCTGCCAAGGCAACCCAGGTGCTCGGCGAGCCTGGAATGGTGCAGCAGTCCAGTTCTTGAGAACAGCTCCATCTCCCACCTTCTAAATGGTAAGGTCTTCCTCCTCCTCCTCCAAAATTACACTGCAGTCCAAATTTCTCTTGTCCAGAAATAGATTCCTCACGCCGGCCAGAACCTCATTCTCCTTGGATCCCCAAATCACATCGATCTGGCGGAATGTCTGGTGGAACAGTGGTATGGGTTGTTTCGATGGATAGTAGAAGTCACGCCGTGGTGGTATCCAATCATTATATTCTTGCGTGGTGTATTCATATTCGAGACCAAAGGTCGTACCATGATGTTGTGGTCATATTGGTTCTGTGATCCCTTGAAGCTTAGGACCGATACCGTTGTTTGGTTTATACCCTAACCACATCAGTATACTCTCTATCTTGTTGCTCCACCATTGTCCTTTCTCAATTGCGTTTATCCTATGGAACGTCTCTCCTCCCAATTTCCTTTGATTCTCTATAACATGCACCGTCTGGTTGGTATAGATAGGGTTGCTTCCATCTTTGTGGATGATCACCTCCTGATGGTTCCACTCGAATTTCATAGTCTGGTGCAAGGTAGAAGCAACTGCCCCAGCCGCATGTATCCATAGTCGTCCTAGTAACATGTTATAGGCAGCAGATATATCCAGTATCTATAACTCAACATCGAACAAAGTTGGCCCCGTCTTCAAATTCAAGTCGATCTCCCCGATAGTAGCTCTTTGAAACCTGTTGACTGCTTTCACGTTCATACTCCCATCCATATCTCATGCAGACCTATACCCAATCTTTTTTCACCGTAGTCAGCGGCCATATGTTCAGACTGGAACCCCCATCGATCAAAACCGTAGCAATGAACTTGTCTTCATATTGCACAGTGATGTGAAATGCTTTATTATGACTCAATCCTTCTGGTGGCAACTCGTCCTCATGGAAAGTAATCTAATGACTCTCCAGAACTTGCCCCCCAATGTTCGCCATCTCTTTACTGGTGATACCGGTAGGTACATAAGCTTCACTTAACACCTTCATCAAAGCATTCTTGTGTGCATCCGAATTTTGCAATAGTGACAATATAGATATTTGGGCGTGAGTCTTGTTTAGGTGATCAACAAAAGAGTACTCCCTTGCATGTACCTTTCTCCAAAGATCATCAGTACCCGTCTCCACGACCGGTGGCTTTCGTGAGATTTCTTTTCTTGTTCCTCCAAGATTTTCCGCATGTAAAGCTTGCCGCTTCTGGTCATTCCCTGTGCAACACCTGTCTCTTCCGTCTTGAATTTTCCCTTCCTTCTTCCATCTGCCATATAATCCCATGAAACAACATCAGACTTGTAAGATGGTGTTGGAGTTACCATTACAATGAAGGGCATAGATATCTCGGTCTCAAATGGTGCATGGTTTTGCACCATAATCGGCGAGAGGGTGATAGGAGATGTTTTGGGAGCGTCCCCCTCCCAGATAAGCCCAACAGATCCTTCTTGATCCCATTCTTCTTCAATTTTTATCACATTCACTCCCTCGCCCCTCTGATAAGGAAGTAGGTTATTCCGGACATTCGGCACAAACTCCCTTGCCTGTATAACCTTGTGTCAATCAGTGTCTACATTTTATCTTTCAACATGTGGCATTCCTCTATAGTATGTCCCTTCATGCTTGAATGGTAGGCACAAGTCTTGTTGGGGTTGATCCACTAAGAAAGATTTTCAATAGCAGCTTCATGAATGGGAGTGACATAATCAACGATCTTCAGTCTCTCATATAGTTGGGCTATGGGTTCGGTGATAGGGGTGTATTGTCTGGGAGTTTTACGGTTGAAGTTTAGTCATGGTTTTGGGTAGTTTTGATAGGCAGGAGGAAATGCATGGTAATATGAAGGCTGGGTATTATAGGTATGGTATGTAGTGGCAGGGTATTGATACTTTGGAGGTAAGGATTGATATGTTGGTGGAGATGTTTGATAGGTAAGGGGACACGTAGGTCCCTGGGCTACCATCACGGCACCCACTTCCTTCCTCTTCGACATGCCCCCAGACTGTAAGCCTTTATTGGTGGCTGCAGCGCCTTAAAGTTAGTCACTACCTCTCTTGATTCCCTCATCTATTATTTCTCCTAGTTTGATGATGTCGGAGAACTTGTCTTTCTCTATAACCATCTATCTTTCATAATACTATGGATCTGGAGCTCTAACAAAGAACTTGTTCACTTTTTTCCTTTTCTAGCGGCAGCCTCACCTTGGCGGCCTCTGATCTCCAGTGAGTAGCATACTCATAGAAGGTTTCTATTGGCTTTTTCCAGAGGTTCTGGATATAGAAAACGTCTGGCATATTTTCTGTGTGGAGCCTGAATCTATCCATGAAATCAGATGCCATGCTACCCAGTTTGCCCACTTTTTTGGATTCTGACTAATCTACCAGGACAAGGCATCACTTGTAAGACTTTGCATGAACAAATTCATACGGTTTTGCTCATTCTTTCCCACTCCTACAAGCTTGTCATAGTAGGTTCTTAAATGAATCTTGGGATCACCGGTGACATCGAGCATCTCAAACTTAGGAGGTTTGTAGCCCTCTGGTAGTTCCACGTCTGGCTGGATGAATAGGACTTCATAATTCAAGCGTTCAACACCTTTTTCACCCTCAACACTCTGGACTCTACCTGTCAACTTCTTTAGCTCTTAAGCCATATTCTGGATGAGCAGGTCCTTACCGGTTGGTTCTAGTATGTATAGGGTTTGCTGTGGGGTGTGTAATAGGGTTTCCACGTATATCGGGTTGCCTTGGTGTGTTCCTGGGATTTCAGTATATGGGTGATCATTGATGGAGGTCTGAGGTGGATTAGGAGTAGGTTATGACACGTTCTGAGGGGTATGATAGGTAGTTGTTTGCGGATATTGGGTCGTGTGATGGTGGTGTGCTTGAGGGGTTTGTAACAGTGGAGGGTTAAGGTTCTGAGGAGGTGTGGGGTTGTGATATTGGTGTATTGCAGGAGGATTTTGTTGAGCTATGGGTGGTGGATTTTGGGTTTGTCTATTTTGGGGTGGTGTTTGATTTTGGGTGGTGGTGTTCTGATTGTTTATGTCGGGATCATTCAAGCTAAGGGAGAGGTTTGTGAGATTTTGGACCTGCTCAAGCTCACCTTGTGGCTCCAAGATTTTCTGTTCCAACCGCAGAACCAACTCATTTTTCCTAGCATACTCCTTCTGTTTGATGTCTCGATATTTCTTCTATGGTAGTGTTATCCTTTCGATTACCTCTCAAATCATCCATCTTTCCTTTGCCTTCGCTTTTCCTTCTGGGGTCGCTAGGTGGAGGAGGAGGTGGAGGACCTCTGCATCTGGTGTGGTATGCCGATGATGCAAGAATGCACAAGCCTACTTTTGGGAATGGGAATAATAAAAAAAAGAATACTAAAAGGTAACTAAGTCAGTAACACGAAATGAAAGGGTGTTTGTAGTATTTAATCAGGTAACACAAAGGTCATGCAATAGTTCGCATCCTATTTTGGGGACCTCATTGTGTCCGATGTAAGCATAAGTGACAAATAGACTTTGAGAAAATTTATGCTAGCATTGTCTCTTTCCGTTATTGCATAAATAAAACAAACCAATCTTTAGTAAATCGAAATAACAAAATCAAGTCACTAATCGCACGAAGCCGTATTGCATCGAAATCTGCAAAATCTAATCTAGAAAGCAATAAAAAGCATTATCTCCTAATCTATTTGGTCCCATGAGGACTTTCTCCATGCTTTGCTCTTTTGACTCCATCAATCACGTTCACCAGGTCACACATGTCGAGCAGCACGTAAGCCATTGCCAGCCTCCCTCCTTCATCATAGTCCATGCCTTGACAATGCCAAAGCCTCTTTCTCATCTTCCCCTCCAGCTCCATCAACCCTTGCTCCAGATGCTCCAACCTCTCCGTCTATTTGTTTGCAATCTCCTTCCATTCGTAATCGGGTCCATATCCATCTTATGTTGTTCCAGGTGCTTATCTTCAGATTCAAACACCCTTTTGCATAGTCTCTTGTATTTTACCTGAGCCTTAGCCCCTCATATATGATTCTGTCTTTCAGATTGACCCCCGGTTTGACGTCCCCGGTAATGCCATCTTCCAACCATGAGAGGTAGTAATACATGTGACCAGCACGGTACCTATCTGGTTTGGTAGTCTCCCATCTATGATGATCTTTTGGTTCCACATGTGCTGAGCCTCGAGTTTGAATGTAATAACATCTCCTTTTGAAGTCTGCTTTATACTGAATCATATTGGAAACCCGAGGTATGACATGCTTCCTCCCAGCTTGCCTCATTACCCTTTTAGGAGCATAAGGGTAAATGCATCATAATCCAACAAACACCAAATGAGTGGTCCTTTTGGACCTGATGATAAACTCTTTACTAGGAAACCACTCGAACATCTAATGTACTTGTTCGTCAATCAAATTATTAAAGAAACGTTCCCAAACTTCATTGTCCTCAGGCTTTGCAAACCTATCCAGAGCAAATGTCATTTTCTTAGGACGATGACTAGTAATGTAGTCATTTAGTGGCCTACGCAAGAGCTCTTGACGGAAATCCCCCCTCTAAAAATGCTCTAGCAGCCAAAGTTATAGTAAGAGATTGCAACCCTCGCAGTGTCCAAACCCATGCTTGAACCGATCCAAGGCCCGATACATCTCATCTAGTATCATAGGGATGATGGTGTATTTCTACCCCTCGATACCCTCCATCATGGTCCTGGTGACCATGGCCAAGTGAGTGTGAATTCTCCCTCCTTGCATTGGAAAGATCAGCAACCCTAAGAAACAGACTATGAAGACATAAACCTAGCGGTGTACCATCCCAAAGAGGTGATAGCTAACTTATCGTGATGTAAATGGTATGAATTGCTGTGTCCATACCGCTCATAGAGAAACTCAAAAGGGATGTAGGATTTCTTCAAACAAACCAACTTGTTGTTCTTGTTGAACCCTAGCATTTGTCAGAAAGCTGCGTGGAGTGCGATATTCTGGCACCAAGAGACCCGGACTATCCCGCGGATGTTTGGAAAAACGCCCAATTAGTTGTAGAAGAGGAGTCATTTCTTTATTGACAAATCGGAAGATAACTCTCTTTTCATCCCAAAACATAGTGCCTGCCTCAATTAGCTCTATGTTCGGTCGAATGTTCAGCAAAGATGGGGCAAGTAACCCAACACTCTCCTTACATGGTTTCTGTCACATGGTGCAATGTCATTGCACTAGTCAATTAGCAGAGGCGGGATATTCTGGACAATGCCAAACCTTGGAATCTCGTGCCTTATTTCTGCAAACAAATAAAGGTTAGCCTTTTCCCCCTCCAGATTCAATTTTTTATGCAATAAAAGTCAACATGTTTGCACATTTTCTCCAAGTAATGCACATAACATGATTGTGTCCTGTGGGATTGTGGAAATCCCTATGGACTTTGGACATGGTTTATTTAAGTGGATTAACATGTCAATGGCGTTCCAACCCGTACTAGGTTTAGCATGATGCATGTGCACTTCAAATCAGAGTGGGGTTTCTATAAGGTCTAGACTGATACTCAAGTGAACAATTTGAGAGGGAGGGAGCAGGACCGTCGACTACACTGCTGATCGACTATTCTATCACTAATAAGCCTTTCCGATTTAAAAGGGTATTTTTAGAAAAGCGCGGACACTCATCAAGCGCCGCTATGTTGATAATAGGCACGAGTGGAGTATGATGGTGAAAACATGCTTATGCGAAAGTGATAACATATAGTCAAGTAATTCACATGATGAGAGCACATAAATGTGGTATTAAATAATGCGATAAAATAAGCGAAAGAGAAAGGGAAAGGAAAGACAAAGGAAATAGTTAGCATGGTTCACAAAATTTGAAAAACATAATTAAACGAAGCAAATAAAGGAAATGGGGAAGGGAGGTTCATGATGTAGAAATTTCGAGCAAATAAATGGATGGGGAAAGGGAGGTACATGAAAAATAAAGCAATTCGATGAACAATCTCACACAGGCAAAAATTGTGATGGTAAAAGCCTAAGTATCTTCCCAACAGAGTGGGCATGCTGTCGCTCCCCATTTTCTTGTGAAAGCGGGTTTTGATGTGTAACAACTCTTTTAAGTGGGTATTAGGAGAAAGAGTCACCACCTAACAAATTCAAGGTGCGTTAGGGGACCTATTTGTAAATAACTCTAATTTAGACTAGTCTATGTCACCAATGGTCAGGTAAGGGCTCAAATTACCTCAAAGAGAAGGGGTTAGGCACTCTTCGAGATCCACAAATGTGGTTCCTGACCGAATTTTACGCTATATGGGTTTATTGAATTATAATTGTCCTATTTGATCATGTAAGTTAAAGGAAGATAGAGAATCTAAATATCCAACTACGATGTAAAACAAGTATAAAGAATATTGCACATATGAAGGAAATCAGATGTACATTAATAGGTGATCGGTACAAGTCCTTGCAGATTACAAGGTACAACCTAATTTTTCTAAGTCCGAAGAAACAAAAGTGCGAGTATTAAACATATCTGGGGGGAGGGGGGGGGGGGG